>PVIH01005036.1:0-57439 GCA_004025045.1 Sigmodon hispidus
TTTTAAGTAAAACATAGTAACTCAGAGTCAAATTGAGTACAACACCCTTCTGCATTTTAAAAGATTCATATACATTTATTTATTGTTAAGTTTAGTTATGTCAACCCTGTAATCTGAGAGAGTATTTGTTCATTTGTGGTGTTTTATCTGTCCTATACTTAAAATGTTCTGTAAATTTTAGATTGTTTAAAAAGTTTTTAAAGATAATTTAATATATATAGCACTAAAATAGTGAAATGACAAGTAAATGAATGTTTTCTTTTGCCACTGTAAAATTAACAGAATGATGCCACATCATCCTCAAACAACATTCATATCCTGTAATCAAGGATATGCTGCATAGCTATTTTTCATTTAACCAATTATTCATAAATATTTCAACTCACAAAAATTGTGATGGTTCCCTATAATTTCAGTATCTGAGAAGCAAAGATAAAGGGATTCTCTGGGGAAAGCTGGCTAGTTAAAGCAGCTGGAGTAGGTGAGTTCTGTAGTCAATGAGAAACTGTCAAAATAAAGTGGAAACTGAAAAAGAAAAACACATCTAATGTTCCCTTCAGGCCACCACATGTACATGCACTTATATTTGTGTGCACCCATGTGTCTCTCTGTCTCTCTGTCTCTGTCTCTGTCTCTCTCTCTCTCTCTCTCTCACACACACACACACACAATGACATAATTATATACAATAAATAGTGTGTATGTGTTTTTTTTAACCATTTATCTGCTGATGGCCACCAGAGCAGCTGTATATCTTGACTACGGGGAGCAGTGCTACAATAAATATGGTTGTAGCTGCTGAACCCTACACTTGTTCCTTTGCCTCCAACAACAGCCCCTTTCTGTGCTTTTCATACCTTCTTGGTATTCTTCTGTCTCTTCATGTGGAAGAATATAAAAGCTAGCTCATATAGTTGAGAAGATTAGCTAGAGCGTTCCTTAACCTCACTGTATGTGTTCAGTTAACTGTAGCTGCCATGGACAGTGAATTGTCATGTCGCTGGGCTGTGGCCCATCCTTTTCTAATCACCTCTATAACATGCTTCTAGCAGACAAAGAGCTTGCCAAGAAGACAATCGCCAATTACTGCTTTGACTTTCTGTGGTGCTCATTAGCCTACTAATAGACCTATATCCATTAGTAGACCTGGTTAGGGCAGGATTTTGTGGCCTTCTGAGTCTTAGAGAAAAATTAACTGAGGTAAAGATGAGTTAGCTTTAAATTGTGTAGGTGTGTGTGTGTGTGTGTGTGTGTGTGTGTGTGTGTGTGTGTGTAATTTCATCCCCCAGTTTATAAACTATTCTTAGCCTGGTTACCCTAAAGGCTTCAGGAGATGAAAAAAAGACACTTCCTCCTCCCTTGTTTGTACAGCTTTTCTCACATTCTGCTGCTAAAGAGACGGACAAGTGACGGTGCCAGCTCTATTAGAAAGAATACCTGCTTGCTTCATACTGGCCTGGGGCCACTGATTCTGGATGAGCCATTGAAGAGCCACATGACTTTCAGTAACTATTTACTTGGAAGAGAATGAGAGGAAGGATTTATATCAAGTTACCAGTCCCCTGAGCCTGTCCTGCCTGAGCTGTCCTCTTTATTTTTCATGTCCACTATTAACGGCCAGTAGCAGTGACAAACTTCTGCCTATGTTCATGGCAGAATCTTAGAGCATTTGAAAGCACAAACCTTTCAGAAGTACTGAGGTTCTTCTGAAAGCTCATGTGCCCAGTGAAAACCAGCCAATCTACCTTTGTCCACCATTAGGTAGGTTACTTGCTCTCATAATTGCCATCCCTTCACCCAGAATAAGATGCATTACACTGCAAAGCAAACTGCTCTCCATAGTTCAGTTGGATGAAATAACAAGGATCATTCCTTATTTATATATATAGCATGTCTATTGAAGTCACTGTGGAGACAGTGCCTGTTCCTCAGTTTAGGATCCAATTGGAGCAGCCATAATCTGGCATAATGCTTGGTGAAGAAAGACAAAGAGACCTCTAGAGGTCTTTTATGTGATACTAATTAAATATTGTTTATAGGTAGGATGTGTGTCACTTTTTCTTATATGCACTGATCAGCTATGATGGGTATCAAGAAATAAAGTCCTAGCATGTGTCTTGAAGATGGAGAGCTGCAAATATTCAAGGGACAGCACCAATTACTTTCTCACATCCTTACTTAATTTACCCTGTAGAAAGACTGTTAATCTGTCTGCAAATATTTTTCTGGGCCCTTGCATCTGCAATTCAAATAAGTTTTATCCATTTGATAACTTATGCTTATACTGCAGGTTTTGTTATTTAGTGCAAGGCATTTTTGTCCTTTTTTCCCTCTATTTGAATTCCTTCTGCCTTTTGGTGTTTTGGCTACTGTGACTCCTGATGATAAACAGATACATTAACTTAGAAGATTTAGGGTTAAGGAAGTAGTCTCCCTTTGACTCTCACCTCCTACTGTTTACTGCTGTGCTAAACGAATAACTCTTATTCTGTGATCCCTTGACCATAAAGATAGGATTAAATGATTTGCCCAAAGGTATGTAACTAATTGGTCCTGCATTAGAAAAACCTAAGCTGGAACTCAAGATTTCTGACTCACAGTCTGCTTTCCTTTTATTGTGCCAGGTCCTTCTATAAAGAAAGATGTCTAACTGATTGCTGTGATTTACTCCCAAGGACAAGGGGCAACAACAGAATCTGGCCCTTTAATCTAGAGCAGAAGAAAATTTACACCTGAATATCTTCTTTTAAGTATTTAGATGAATTTGATGTCATAAAATCAGATTCCCCAAATTCCTATGTCAACAAACCTGTGCTCTTTTCTTGAAGTAAATAAATAATTGGCCCCATTATGGATCAGCTACAGGATCCAGATTTTTACTAAGACTAAAACAAGTAAGAATTTATAACACCTTTTCTACATTTCCCTGGACAACAAATCGTTGGATATATAGTATTTTTCTTGTTGGTTTCTTCCTATTACTTAAGGATGTCAAATAATGATCTGGAATAAAAATTATAAATAAAGTCAGTAAATTCTTGAAAGCATTATATAAACATCATTGCACAGTCATCCTGTCTCAATTTGAAGTCATGCTTACTTAGTGTGATATGCTATTGCATATAAAGTTCTTCAAAGATTCTACTTACCTTAAGCAAATTGTCTCTTGATAATGGCTTAAGAAAAGTGTCCAGCTTATTAAACTATTGTTAAAAATCGTGGATGAAAAAGGAGACATTGCAATTCTAAAGACATGTTTTAGTACACAGGCACAGGATTCTTATGAGAACATCTGACAAGGGTGATCCAGAATATCTGAATAGTTTGAGCAAGCCCAGTCCAAAATCCAATATCTAGAATGTTCTAAAATTCAAATTATTTTGTGTGCCAGCATGAATCCACGAGGAGAAAATCCTAAACCAGAAAACTATTTCATATTTGAAAATTTTAAAAATATTATATAAAAAAATACCTTCAGGTTATGAGGATAAGCTATGTATTAATGATACATGAGTTTAGTGTTTAGACTTGAGTGCCATCCCTAAGATATTTCATTACATACACATAAATGTTCTATCCTACCCCTTCAAAAAAAAAAAAACCCTAAACACTTCTTTTGCTAAGCATTTTAGGTAAGAGCCACTCGGTCTGTATCACATCTTTACCTTTCTCAGGATGTAGAGGAGAAATTTGATGTTTATATTACTCAATTATGTAATTTGTAGACTGGGGATATTGTCTAAGAATGTTACACAGAAACTGTTTAACTATTGCTCTAATATTTTTCCAAGACTTATTTTGTGGTAGCAGGTGATCTTGTTACTCTCCACACAGAAACTGAAATTATTACATGTAGAATCACAAGGCTATGAATGTAATGTCAGTTTTGTTTATGGCATGTGTATGATAATGGAGGGCTTGTCCATATTTTCTCAGAGTCCTTTATTATATTCACTTAGTAGTAAGTCATCTTTTTCTTATGGGAAATTTCATACATAAGCAGAGAAAATAGTGCCATATGATTCCATGTTCCTATCACCTATTTTGAACAATTTTTGACTCTCTACCTATCTACCATGACCTTTGTGAACATTATCATAATCATTTGCATTTCATGGCCATGGCTTGTCTTTCAGTGCCCTTTTACTTTCTGCAGTAACTATAGATTTAAATGTTAGGCTTTTACATATTGAAGAAAAAATTATTCAAACCACTTAAAAAGTCTCCAAAACACTCACACCATCAGAACAACTGGATTATGGATGCTATAAGCAATTTCTTATGATAAACTTAGAGGTGATTGTGCTAACATTGTTCTATTAGATGTACTTATTGTATCAAATCACTTAAGAGCTAGAAAAATATTCTTGCTTCTTTTTACTAGAACCTCACATGTATGTATTAGCAGTGTGTTCATGGAAATTTACAAGTTCTTAACTTTAAGATTCTTGTAATAAACATATTATACATACAACACAAACGAGAGAAAAGGGGTGTTATTCTTAAATTGATGAGTTCAAAGACTAAACTAAATTTTAAGTAAATAATACCATTGGCTAATATTTCTTTGTTCATTGATCTTCCTAAGAGCTCTGTCACTATAGAAGGGACCCACATGTTTTCTCTGGCATTTATCACTGTCTAAAATTAGATCCCTCCCTTTGACCACTAATACTCTTAGACATTATCCTGAATTACAGCAAGAATACAAGTAATTTCTTTACTATTGGTAATATATTTCTTTCTTTCAGGTTTTTGCTAAAAATTTGAAAAGAATAGTTTGAAAGATTTAATTGATAATTGTGAATACTGAATCATTATTGGGGAAATTTGTGGATAAAGGTTGTAAATAATATCTGATATCTATTTCAACAATAATAATGAATATTTTTGAAATAAAATGTGTCTAATTCTATACCATAAATAGCCATTCCATTTTCAAATGAGAAACCTGACACTCAGAAAAGTTACATAGCTTTCTGAGAATCATAAGGCTACCAAGTGAAAGCATTAGAATGATCTAACTAAGCCTTAATCAGTGATTAATCATTGCCATTCATTGCTTGATTACTGAATGTAAGGAAGGACAGGCAAGAAGAATGGAAAAGGATGCAAAATTCCTCAAAAACAGCAAATACGTGAGTTTAAGTTCAACAGCAGATATTCTGGCATGATTTCCCCTATGTGACCACTTCTTTTACATTCAGAATTGCTGTTCACTTCACTGTTGCCCATACATACTCAGTTATCTACCTTGGCCCTCAGTGTTCTTTCTCTAGTAGATCATGAATATTATAGTCAGATCTCCTTTGCTGTCTTATCTCCGATATGCAGCTCAATATGCATTACTCAGAGATTTTTCTAATAGCTAGGCAATGGAGCATTCTTAGTCACAGCACTTAGGAGGCAGAGGCTAGTAGATCTCTGTGTGTTCCAAGCCACAAAGGGCTGGCTGTACACTCAAACTCAAGAAAGAAAGAGAGAGTGGAGGGGAAGAAAGGAAGGAGAGAAAGAAGGAAGGAAAGAAAGAAAGAGAGAGAGAAAGGAAGGAAGGAAGGAAAAAAGAAAGGAAGGAAGGAAGGAAGGAAGAAAGAGAGAAGAAATCCTCTTTATCTTAGGCTTCTAAAGTAATAAACAATAATACATAGTGAGAAATATTTTTGAAGCTAGTTGAAATGAGCACTATTCTCTTAGAGGAAATTCTAAACAAACTATTTTCAAAGACTGAAATGATGAATATAATAATAATAATTACACCATCATACATCTGGTTAAAGAGCACTCTTTGATTAGAACTAGGTATGGGTTACGATACCCATTTTGTAGATGGAAGGCACTGAAGCTTAAGGATCCGTGACCACCTAAATTACAGACAGAAACATTGTTTATACAGCCCCAGTTTGAATTGTTTTTCTATCATTCTGTATTGCTTATTAATTTATCCATCTTGTGACCCGATATGATCTGACAAAATGGTCTCCTATTTTAATAACAGCTTCTTTTGGGCGGCCACATTCTACCTTTTGATTTGTCACATTATGTTATCATCTACAAAGTCCATACTTTTAGAACTGTGTAATCAAGTCCCAAAAGTAAAGTAGTAAAAGAATTCCATGTTTTATTAACATTTATTAATGCTGCATATTATTATGTGGCTTATTATGGTATTTTCAAGTGTAGATACATTTTGGTAAAAAATTAATTGTATTGTAAGTCAGTTTATAAATTCTTGTTAGGCTGCATTCATAACAGCTCTGAAGCTTCAGGTTAGACATATTTGGGAAACATTAAGTCCAAATATAATTGGTTGGAGTGGCTGAGGAAAGAACCAGTTTGAGATCACTATAATTAGAAAAGTTTTCTTTGCAGGAATTGCATTTCAGGCATAAAATAAAAGAACGGTTTGGCAACTTCACTCATTCATTTATAGATCTTATAAGCAGGAAAATTTATGTTTTCCTGATTCTAAATTAATGGAATCTTGTAGAGTTAGCTATGTGCTGTTAGAAAGGGGCTTGTATGTGTGGACTTGTGTGGTACTGTTTACAGTCCTTTAAAAATTATGCTTACAAGAAATCAATTAACTGGAAAGAAGAAAAATCCTTCTCATTTGCTGAGCTCCACTGAAATTGTGCTGCCTCCAGAAAGCAAGAAATGGCTATTCTGGCACAGTTCCATTAATCCCCCTTTTCTCTGAAATCCTCTAAAATTTGTCTTCTAGACTGGAGTTAGAAACTGCTGAGCAATGGTTCAAATCTGCTTCAAAGACATGTTTGTTTTTACCACTGCTACTGTATACTAGGAGTAGAGTTTTACTGGCTTTCTTGTAAAGAATAGGATTCGGAGGCCACAAGCTTGCCACAGTGCTCATGAAAGCCCTTGATGGGTGCTGCTGTGATGAAAGACAACCATGTTAGAAGATTGTGGTTTACAAAGTGTGATCCTTTTAGTGAGATGATTGTCTGTTTCCTCCACATTGGTGCATTGTGAGCCTTAGACATGACCTTAGCATTAACAACATCTTACCAATTAGAGAGAAAAATTAAAAGATAGCATCAAGATTTCTGGGACATTATGTCACTGTTCTATTTCTTTCCTTTTCAGAGAATTTTCTACTGAAACTGATCAATCTTGTTAATCAGCAGATTAAATATAATCTTTTCTTCCTCAACCTATTAGTTATGACTACAGAGCATGATTATGAAGGGTTTTATTAGAGTCCCATTAAAACCCAAATGAAATTTCTATGTCTATTAATTTCCCTGTGCTCCATTCAATGACCATGGATTTAATCCTCAACTCATGTTCTTTGTCACAAATTACACAAGAACAAAATGGGCTCTTTTCATCAATATCTCATGACAATGTGATGATTCTGCAAAACTCTGTACAGATAAGAACTACTAGCCATTACCTACATTGCCCCTGAAAAGCAGTAGCAATCAATGTGTAACTCCTACCTGGTCTTTAGTCTTTGCTATCCTCTAGTACTATGGATCAAGTATGGCAAACCAATTTCCACTTGAGTAGAAGACTGCCAAGGCCAATGTTTCCTATTTCCAGTAAAACACTGGAAGCTCTATATGTAGCTAGAAGCATCAAGGTGCTCCTTGTGCCCATCCTATCATCTCTTCATCTAGGGTTTTGTAGGCTGTGCTGAATAACCTTCAGGTAGACTGGAATGACCCTAACCACTCCGAATGTCATTATTAACTTTGTTAGCCAGAACCTCCATGGAATCAACTCAATCATTTTATTTCTTTTAAAATGTATTTAGATTAAATCACAAATTGTCATATTAGTACTCTCATTTGGAGGTTCATAGTTTTTATATAAAGTGACTTAAAAAAAACCTGCTCTCAGGTAGCCCTAGTTGGCCTTTAACTCACCATGTATACAAGATTGACCTGGAGCTTCTTCCCAATCTTCCTGCCACCATAACAAGTATACAAGAACTTTCTGTGACATTGATGCTGACTGTTTTGTGGCATAAAGGTCTCCAAATAGAACTTTTTAAAAAACCTTCATTACTTTAGCTGGCATATTAACCCTCCTGTATGCCTCTAAAAAAAGAATGTATGTAAATAGCAAAAATTGCCCAACATGGACCTTAGGTTACATATTTAACATCACAAAATAAAAATTCTTCAAAGTTCTACAATAGGATATTGTTGACCTTCTATTTTTTGGATAGCCAAGAATAAATGAATCAAATACTATAGACTGTGCAGCAGTGACTAATAAATCCTTTCAAAAGAAAGTTGCCTCCTCAGCCTTGGTTCTCTGGCATGAATACAGCAAATTTATTGGTCAGGCCTCCAGGCTGTACAGACTTTTTAAATTATTATTATAGCAGAGGTTTGTTAACTGTAATGGGAAACACCAAGCAGTGCCTCCTGGTTCCAGCTGGTACTATTGTTTTGCAGTGGTTAGTTGATCAGCAGCTGTGTGCCCACTTGACTCATAAACCTGCTGTCAAAAGCCACTTTCTTCTTTTCCATTCAGTGGAATTGGGAGAGTAAGTTGGTACTTGAGTACCAGGTCCCAGTAGATGCAAAAGCTTGTAAGGCTTTTCTCAGATTGGTGGGATGGTGGCAGAGTGAAAGGATGGCTTACAGATCTAAGTGGCATGTCAGGCTCATGCATTCTCCTCTTCACTTCTGCTTCACGCACTTTCTAAATTTATGGCTGTCTTAACATTGAATGCTTTCTAACACAATATGATTAGTCAGAGCAAGCAAGAGGTTATCTCTAACCGTATTCCCAGGGAGGAAGAGCTATGGACTCTGGCCAGTGTGCTGTGCTCTATCTGTGAGGATGTAAATCATTGTCCTAGAGCTATGCCAGATCCACTAATATAATTATAAGCCTGTGTTACATACAATCCTTGTTTTAAGAAAGATAGTTATGCCTTTAAATCTTCTGACACCATCTATCACTCACAGAACAACCTTTTTGGATGTGTCCCAGAACACATTTCCTGAGTTTCTTTTAAAACAAACACTAGCACTATTCTTGTGAGACTTTTCTTTTTCCCTGATAAGGCTTATCTCTTCCCTGTCTTCATTAAGATCTAAGTTTTCTCCTGTGAAGATGCCTGTTTTTGCCTATAAAATCCAGCCCCCTACAAGAGGCACCCCTGTGGCCTTCCTTACATAGTCTCTATAAATCTTTTCTCCCTTTGATCCCATCTCAATCCTCACCATTGAGCAGGGGCCCTTCTTCTGAATAGCACTAGAGGGGGGAAATGAAACTAAAGAGATGCACTTGAAATGCCTTCAGGTTCTGCAATAAAGCTTAATGTACTCAGCATCAGTTTTGGCACATGCAGGCACCTGGATTTACAAGTCTCAGATAATTGCAATTCTTAGTAGTTGAAGTATATATCTCATTTTCTGTTTTTCCTGTCATTATATTAGAACATCATGAATCAGTTAAACAGATGACCTAATATCCTTATCTAACCCTCTATTTTCGTGGCTTGGGATTAATAGAAACTCAGTACCATTTGGGGAAAACTTTTGACTCTGACACTCTGACCCTTAGGTGCTTAACTTCATCATTTATACCTACCCTGCTTATCTGCTAGGGTTCTAGCCAAGTTTCTACGTAATAGTGGATCGTGCACAAGGCCCTATATATTTTCATAGTCTTTAAGACTCTTCCCTTCTATGTCACTGCGAGGACAAATTTACCTTGCTCTGTTATCACCTGGCATACTGAAATTAAAGGGTAGACTTATTAGCATGATCATCAAATTTTGTCCTTTTTGTTTCCTCATATTTTAAGTCACTTTGCCAAATGAAACGTAGCTCCTCAAAAAGATGTTATGACCCTGGTATGTAATTATGATTTACTGGCAAGATTTTAAAAGGAGACATTAACTGCTGCCTGCCTTGGTCCACCTCTGAGCTTATTTTTCCTGCACATTAATCACCACATTCAAGTGCAATTTATTTTTTTTCCATTTACTTCTATGCCCAGATTTTTCATCTCTTCAGATGTTGATCATTTTACTCTCTGACAGGTTTTTCTGCCTTTTTCTTATGAGTTGATGTCTAGACAGATAACTGTTATTAAAAGTTAGGGAAAATTATTTTGGAATAAACAGTCTCTGTTTAAGCTTTAAAAATCCAACTCATTTGTCATTCATACAAGATGAAAATTGAGTTTTTGGTACCAATGTCACTTGGTAACATAGGAGTATGAACTAAAGTGTTATAAATGACTGGAGATTCGCTAACAAGGGCAAGGTAAAGCCCAGTTCACCCTAAAATAGTGACGATACATTATTAAGGATACATTTACTGAGATCAATGAATGACATGATTATTATTTAGGGTTTTGGGCTCCACTTTGAACTCTACCTCTGAGATAGGAATCTTCAGAAAACTTATTGATCCCTTCTCTAAAGTTTACTGGCCTGCTGTTTGCCAATCACTTGAGGAACTTCCTTAAAACTCAATTTTTCACCTTTTCAGGGATCTTTCTTCTGAATCCCTAAGAGCAAGACCCTGGGGATGACCTCAAAGGATGCAATAGGGATGAACTGCTTAATAGAAACAGAAACTTTGGCCATACTCAGTTTAGGGAAAACATTGATGGGGATAGTCTCATTAGTCAGTCATTCAATGGGAGAACTGAGGGTTGGCTCTCACCTTTGATCTTACAGTGTCACTTACATCCATGATGAGGCACAGTCTTTAGTATAAAATTTGCTATCTGGGCTCTCTCAGCCTAATGCTTTCCCTAGTATCTTTGAAGGGCTATAATCAAAATGAACAGCACACTGGAGCTTTTGGTTAGCTAACTGTTGGGGATTTCTTTGGTCATAGTACTTAGATGCTGTGGGACTATGTTTGTAAACATTTGTAACTGTAAATATTGGTTTAATAAAATGCTTATTGGCCAGAAGGCAAGCAGAAAGTATAGATAGGCTATCAGATGAGGAGAGTTCTGGGAAGAGGAAGAGCAGATAAAAATGTGAACCAGAAAAAGGAGCAAGTAAGATGAGAATGCTATACTGAAGCTAAAGTACCAAGTCACATGGCTAAACATGGATTAAAAAACATGGGTTAGTTTAAGTGTAAGAGTCAGCAAGTACTTTATTCACCCATCATCTTTGAATGAAATAAGAATGTTTTCGCTTAAAGTCCACTAATAAGTGAGTACATCCCCTGCTTATCCTTCTAGGTTTGTGATACCTCACTCAGGAGGACATTCTCCAAATCCATCCATTTGCCTTCACATTTCAGGATATCATTTTTTCTTACTGCTCTCTCTCTCTCTCTCTCTCTCTCTCTCTCTCTCTCTCTCTCTCTCTCACACACACACACACACACACACACACACACACACACACACACATACACACAAACCCCAAAACCAAAAAATTTCTGGTTTGACTGTAGAAGGGTTGCTTAGCAGAAATGTGTGGTGGCCATAGTACATCATCCATGGGCATTAGCTGTGACCTACTGTGCTTTCTTCATCTGTAGCTGAGCCTAGCCTGGCTTGGGGAGCTTTAGATTTTATCTTTTATGTTTCATGTATTTTAGAGAAGTTTTATTACTGTATGGGGTGTTTTTTTTAGCTATCCTGAATGTTATATATATATTTGTTTGATATTGATTTTCAAAAACAATGAAAAAACAAAAAAAAGAGTTAGCAAGTAATAGGCCAGAGCCAGAGGCCAAAAGTTTATAATTAATATAAGCATATATATGTTTATTTGAGACTAAATGTTATGGGACCTGCCCTGCAGGACACAGAAACTTCAGACTACGCTTAAAAGCGCAAAAGGTAGTATTAGATTCAGGTCCATTCTTGGGTTCCTACCTCCTGGCAGAGAGACTTTGTAAAAGTGACTTCACTCTTTTGAACTGATCCAAGTCTGAGATTTGGGCACTGGTAAAATAAGATTCCCTATCTCACAGGACTAAGAAAATAATAAATGCTACAGACTATTTAGCATACTAACTGAATGCAGCTGAGAATTGTTCCCAACATCATGATGTCATAATAACAATTATAATAACAAATAATATTATCTATTTTTGTGGCCATTACAGTCTCTAGGACGCTCTGTTGACTATGGTTTAGGGAGAACATTTTCCTAGATTCCTTTCCTCATATTATTAGGCCCAGTTATTCTAGCCAAAGTAATTGTGTTTTCTACAAACAAAGCCTGAACATAATACATGCAAAGTTCCTAACTAATGGAGACCAACTCCAAGCATTTCATTAATTTCAGTAGACATTACTCCTTATTAATCCCAAGAGTCTACATCTTAAGTGGCCTCAGTCTGTAATTTTTGAAAATTTGAATAGAAATTTTCCCTTTGTCACCTATGGAAACAATATACAAAAGCATAATGTATAAAGAATACAAAAGCATAATATATAAATAATGAAAAAGCAATGTTTCATTACTGTGAGATTTTTCAAATATTCATGTATGTAGTATTTGTCTGATATTCTCCATAAAAATGAAGATGGTGACTAGAAAGACACTTATAGTCATTTAACAATATGTAATTCATTTTTTTCTTCATTTTTTTCTAAGTGCAAGTGAAAGAATTAAATTTTATATAGATGTACTAAATACTAATAGCTACAAAACCAGGTCTGATACCAGAAAAAAATAGTTTTTCCTTTTAGGGTTCTTAGTCTCATAAATAAAAAATTTAAAAACGGGCACAAATAGAAACTAAGGGACATTTTTATTCTAACTTAAAAGAAAAACACCCTAGGGCAACTAAGCTGTAAATCTCTGCAGCTGTCAGGAGGAGGAAAATGGAAAATAGAAGAATAAAAAGTCCCCCAAGTTGGAGCTTGCATGGAGGTCAGACACATGGCAGCAGTCAGCTACATGATGGGGCTGGAGCCTCTAGAGAAAGAGCACTACTACCCAGAGTGTTGTGGAAAACTAGGCTCAGAAAGGCAAAGTTGTGCTTAAAGCAAACCAACTTGAAAAGCTACTGGGCTGTAGATCTGTAAACTATTGTGGTAGGCCAGCAGGAATTCTGGGAAGGAAAATTGTAGGACCTACCTCTTTAGCATATATCTAGCTGGTGTTAGATCTTCATCCAGACAAGAGCTTTTATTCTCTTGACCAGGCATTTTTCCTGAATGAGCCTTTATTGTTACTATAACAGTTTCTATGTTTTAATAAGTAACCCATAATCTTCAAAAATATAAAGATTACATATGTAGCTCATAATAGGATTGCTTAGACTGTCTAGAATTCATGAAGCCCTGTATCTATGTTCTACCACATTTTCAAATACCAATAGAAAAATGCGGGGTCTTAAATAAGCTACTTAACTTCCTCAAGAATTGTAAAATAAGGGTCATAAAAACACCACCTCAGAGGTTTGTGACAATGAAATAAATCATTCTATATATTCTTTGAGGAACACAGTGGACTTTGCAATGTGCTAGGTACAATCATCATTAAATGCTAACTGAATACTGCCATGATTACGTCAATTACCAACCTCAGCAGCAGCAGCATATGTTTGAATTTTCTTAAATTACACTAAAACAAAATTATGAATTCCTTTGCTCAATGTATCTTTAGGTTTACCTAAAACCCTCTTTAAAACTTTTCTTGTGAGAGGTAATATGCTTGATCTCAAACTCTTTGTTGGCCAGTAAGTTTAGTTTTCATAACACCAATTTGGAACACTGGTGTAGACATCTGACTTCGTCTTTTCAAAGGCCTTGTCTGGGAGATAGTAGGAGGTAGTAGTTCCTCAAAAACAAGGACTATGTTTTATTTCCTCATAAACTTCTTGGAGAGCCCTGAATAACTGATGTTCAATAAATATTCTCTGAGTTGTATCCAGGTTGACTTCTCTGTTGAACAGGCTCCTCCTGCCCTAAGCAACTGCCCATTTAAAGTAAAATTTATGCTTGGTTATTCTCTCCATTTTCCACAGCATTACTAGAAACTGCTAAGTGTTTCCCAATTGAGTGTCTTGAACTGTTGGTGGGAAGGAGCTTGCCAGTTGAAACTTCCAGATTTCGAAGGCTTTCATATCATCTGAAGAAGGAAAGCAAATTTGCACTGTTTAATAATCACTAAGCATTCAATGATCCTGCTTTTTAAACTATAGTTTAAGGCTCTTTTAAGAATTTTTCATTTAATATTAATCTCTCATGAGAGAAGTAAGAACCATTTGATTTTAGACTGAAGAGTTTCTAGTGATAAAACTCACTTTTAGTAACTATCTAAATGTCATTAGCTGTCACAAAAAGCCATTCTATAGCATGTAATTTGCTTACATAGTTAAGATTTCTAGCAAATCTCCAGATGTTATTAAAACCCTGAGAGTTAGATATTAATATATCTCCTTACATTCTAGTACATAAGATTAGATTGCTGTTTCTTGAACACTCAGAGAAACGCTTGCCTCCTTCCTTCCTTTCCCCTCTCTCCCTATCTTCTTTTCTTCCTCTTCTTCCTTCTACAAACATTCCATCACCATCCATTTATGCACTCAAGATATTAATCTCTCAGGGATAGAAGGCACACAAATTGTCTCCTCATTATTACATGACACTATTGAATTACACAAAACCTTATAAAACTTCAGCACAGAAGCATGAAAGGCAACCTAAGTGTGGTACCCTAAGGGACAGAGAGAGGTGACTATATCAGGTAGAAGTTACTATACTAAGCACAAAGTCAGAGTGAAAAACAACAATGGTGTATATGAGGAATTCAAACAATTCAGTGTTAGAAAACCAAGAAGTGGCAGTTAGAAATCCTACCATGGAGAATCTTGGATAGTAAGTAGCCTGTATTTTATCATGTAAATGATAATGGCATACTAGAAGATTCTCATATATGGCTGAGTACTATAAGCTGTACAGAATGGTTAAGTGAAATTTTTTTTAAGTACTTCCAAGTAAGTAGGACGTAAAGATAAAGCAAGAACTAGGGCAAAGATTGTAGAAATGGAGTAGAAAAACAAATTAGACATATTTTGGAGATAAAATTGTCATAATTTCATGATTTATCACATTTGGGATAAGAGCAAAGGTTATTGAAAACAACTCTCAACCTGGGTTTCTAGTTATGATATATCAATGACTAATATGAATAAAATGTGAAAGGGGAAGATTTAGAAGGTGCTATATAGCCTCAGTTTGTAGTAGAAGTCTGATGTGCCCACTGTCCTTTAGTTCATGCAAGTGGAAAATAATCATAAAATTATTAGACTAATTGGTAGAGATGTGGACTATATACAAATACCAGAATGACAGGCATATTGTTAAAACTAGGAATAGATGAGTTTATTGAAGCAAAATATGTGGTGTTGTAGGACTTTCTATCTGGACACCCCTTGAGGGAGTGGGTGAGAAGGTTTGGAGTCTACTGCACAGACTCCGTGAGTCAGATGAGAAGCGGACACAGACTCCTTTAAAACAAACAGCAGACCTGTTTATTGTTTATTGTGCATCTGGAGTAAGCCTATATACCCCCTCCCAATTTCCCATTGGCAGCTGGAGACTATCCCAGCCATGCTGTCTCTTTCTCATTGGCCTCCAGCATCTCAATGATTATGCATCACCAATCACCAGGAACAGCTGCACATTCCAAGCTGGCTCAGCAGGAAGCAGCTAGTGAGCATGCCTAGGCACATTATCTGGAACAGCATAATTTTGGTTTTATCAGGCTAGCTGGCTGTAATCCCCCTAAAATGTGGTATTAAAATAAAAGAAAACTAAATTAGGACTTATCGCCAATATTTAACATTATGTCCTGAATGAGTATGCTAAATATTGTAGGCCCCACACCTTAAGCATGTCACATTTTAGTTAAAGATGGCAATAAATTTGAAACTATTCTTTTAAGGGTGACGTTTCTGAGGTGCTTTAGAGAACAAAGGTGAGGCTAAACAGCCCTTTTATTGATGATTTAATTATAACAGCTTCACATGTGTGTATGTGTGTGTGTGTGTGTGTGTGTGTGTGTGTGAAAGAGAGAGAGAGAGAGAGAGAGAGAGAGAGAGAGAGAGAGAGAGAGAGAGAGAGCATGCTCACACATGCATGTGTGGCCTGCATGTGTGTGTTTATTTTACTGTTGTAGGTTTGGTTGGTGGGAGGGTAGATGAGAATGTTTCTATGTAAAAAGACATGACTAGCAACATTGGTCCAAAAGATTTACTTTAAATAAAGTATAGTAAACAAGCAGAATATTCAAGGTGGATACATGGTTTGAACTATTCTTTAGATGATAAGAAATATATGATAAATATTTTTTAAAATGCTAATGATGTATGACTAGTGCTCACTTCCATTTCATTCACTTCAACATTACTAAATCAACATCTATTACTAAGTATCAAAGAATACAGGCTATAGTGGCACCTGTCTTTAATTCCCACATTCAGGAGGCAAAGACTGGTAGATCTCTATGAATTTGAGGCCCAACTGGTCTACATAGCCTAGTTCAGCTACAGCTACATAGCAAGATCTTGTATATATAAAAAAAAACGACAGGAGAAGGGAACATATGTGCAGTGGAGAAGATTAAAAGTTGATTCTTTAGAAAATATAATAGAATAAAAAAGCCCTGGCAAGGAAAAAGAGGTCCCAAATAATATCATAATTAGAGAACATAACTGTAGATGTTCCAGTTATTAAAAATATAATTAGAATGCTGTGAATAACTTTGTGCCAGTAAATTTTTTGTTTTGTTTTCTCTTTTTTTATTTTATTATTATGAATAAAGTCATATTTTTATCCGTGTATACTCTTGTTTAAGCCCCCTTCTCCCTTCTGCCCCTTCCAGTCACTCTCTCTTAAGTTTTAATTCAAATAAAATGCTCAAACTGCCATTATTATTATTATTATTATTATTATTATTATTATTATTATTATTATTGTGAAACATCTTCTTGGCTGTCCTGAAACTAGCTCTGTAAACCAGGGTGACCTTGAACTCATAGATCCAGCTGCCTCTGCCTCCCAAGTGCTGGGATTAAAGGCCCCAGAAATAATATTAAAGAAATAATTCTCCAGGGAGTGTTGTCAATTCTTTACACATAAAAAAAACCCTAATTATCCAAGTCTCTCTATAAATTTATATGCAATGATTATCTTAGAATATAAAAAATAGGAGAGGAGAATGCTATCATCTCACTCTATATGATCAAGATGGCAGCCTTCCAAGGGTGAGCGTAGAAAACTAATGGTAAAAAGAGAAAGGTAAATCAATTCCCAGTTTCTTTTAAGTATCCTAAACAAAAATTTATGGGCCTAAATCCAGCAGGATATAAAAAAAATAAAGTCCACCACAAAATGCAACAGTTTATTTTTCTAGAGCACATATTAATGTGATATTAATAGACTAAAGGAATAAAAATGGTCACTGAACTTTTTTAACATTTATTTTTATTTAAAAGTCTTGTTTTCATTTTACATACCAACCACAGTTCCTCCTCCCTCCCCTCCTTCCACTCCCTCCCACTCCCCCACCCTCCATCCACTCCTTAGAGAGGATAAAGCCTCCCATGGGGAGTCAACAAAGTCTAGCTTATCAAGTTGAGGCAGGACCAAACCACTCCCCCCCCACTGTATCAAGGCTGAGCAAGGTATCCTTCCATAGGGAATGGGCTCCAAAAAAATCCAGTTCACAAAGTAGAGATAAATGCTGCTCCCACTGCCAGAAGCCCCACGAACTAACCAAGCCACATAATTGCTATCAAACAACTCTAGGTCACATGAAGTTTCTCCAGGGGGTTAATCCAGAGTACATGATCTCCCTCAGCTGTCTCTATGGGTTTCCCCCTCATATCTTGTTCCCTCTTGTTCATATCATCTCTCTTCCCTCTCTTCTACTGATTCTGGGAGCTCTACAAAGTGGTGCTTACCTGTGAATCTCTGCATCTGCTTCCATCCATTACTGAACAAAGGTTCTATGATAACAATTAGGGTAGTCATCAATTTGATTACAGGGAAGGCCAGTTTAGACCCTCTCTTCTATTGCCAGGAGTCTTAGCTGGGGGTCATTCTTGTGGATTTCAGAGAATTTTCCTCATACTAGGTTTCTCCCTAACTGAATTTGGCCCCCTCTATCAAGATATCTCTTTTATTGCTCTCCTTCCCTCCCTCAACTTGACCATCCATTTCCCTCATGTTCTCATCACCCCTCCCAGTTTACCCAAAAGATCTTATCTATTTCCCCTCTATAGGGCGATCTCTCCATCCCTGCACATCTCTCTTAAGGTTCTCCTTATTATCTAGCTTCTCTGTGGTTGTGGATTGGAACCTGGTTATTCTTTGCTTTAAGTCTAATATCTACTTATGAAGGAGTGCATAACATGTTTGTGTTTCTGGGGCTGGGTTACCACACTGAGGATATTTTTTTCTAGTTGCATCCATTTGCCTGAAAATTTCAATGATGTCATTAATTTTTTACCTCTGAGTAATACTCTATTATGTAAGTGTACATTTTCTTTATATATTCTTTAGTTGAGGGGCATCTCAGTTTCCACGTTCTGGCTATAACAAATAATACTGCTATGAACACACTTGAGCAAGTGTCCTTGTGGTTAGATTGTGCATTCCTTTGGGTATATGCCCAAGAAAGGTATTGCTGAGTCTTGAGGTAGCTTGATTTCTAATTTTCTGAGTAAACACCATACTAATTTCCAAAGTAGCTGTAAAAGTTTGTACTTCCACCAGCAGAGGAGGAGTGTTCCTCTTGTTCCATATCATCTCCAAAATAAGCTGTCATCAGGGTTTTTGATCTAAGCCATTCTGACAGGTGTTAGATAGTATCTCAGAGTCATTTTGATTCACATTTCCTTAATGGCTTGGGGGTGTTGAGCATATCCTTAAATGTCTTTCTGCCATTTGTAATTATTCTGTTGAGAATTCTCTGTTTATATCTGCACCACATTTTTAATTGATTTAGTTGGTATTTTGATGTCTAGTTTCTTGAGTTCATTATATATTTTGGAGACCAGCCCTCCGTCAGATGTGGGATTGGTGAAGCCCTTTTTCCATTCTGTAGGCTGCCATTTTGTCTTATTTACTGTATTCTTAGCCTTACAGAAGCTCCTCAGTTTCAGGAGGTCCCATTTATTGGTTTTTGTGCTACTAATCAGTGTTTGTACTACTGCTGTTATATTTAGGAAGTATACTAAATATACTTCCTATATATACTAAGTATACTCCCATACTCCCACTTTCTCTTCTATCAGGTTCAATATAACTGTATTTATGTTGAGGTAAATCCATTTGGATGAGTTTTATGCAAGGTGATAGATATGGATCTATTTGCATCCTTTTACATGCCACCATTCAGATATGCCAGCACCGTTTGTTGAAGATACTTTCTTTTTTTCCATTGTAAAATTTTGACTTCTTTCCCAAAAACCAGGTGTTCATAAGGTGTGGATTAATGCCAGGGTCTTTGATTCAATTCCATTGATCCATGTGTCTCTTTTTTATGTCAGTACCAAGCTGTTTTTATTACTATAGCTCTATAGTAGAGCTTGAAGTCAAGGATGACGATGCCTTCAGAGGTTCCTTTATTGTACAGGGATTGTTTTGGCTATTCTGGATATTTCTTATTTTTCCATATGAAGTTGAGCTATGATCTTGAGGTGTGTAAAAAATTGTGTTGGGATGTTGATGAGGATTGCACTGAATCTGTAGATTGCTTTTGGCAAGATTGTCATTTTTGCTATGTTGATCTTACCTTTCTAGGAGCATGGAAGATTTTTCCATTTTCTGATATCTTCTTCAATTTCTTTCTTCAAAGACTTAAAGTTCTTGTCATACAGGTCTTTCACTTAATTGACTAGTTACCTCAAAGTATTTTATGTTATTTGTGACTATGGTAAAGGGTGATGTTTCCCTGATTACTTTTCTTAGCCAATTTATCATCTGTATATAAAATTAATGATTTTTTGAGTTAATTTAGTATCCTACCACATTACTCAACGTGTTTATTAGCTGTAGGAGTTTCCTAGTAGCATCTTTGGGGTCACTCATGTATCATGTACATATAGCTAAAGTTTGACTTCTTTTTTCACAATTTGTTACCACTTAATCTCCTTTTGCTGTCTTAAGCTGTCTTATTTCTCTAGCTAGATCTTTGTGTACTATATTGAATTGATAGGAAGAGAGTGGACAGCATTGTCTTGTTCCTGATTTTAGTGAAGTTGCTTTGAGTTTCTCTCCATTTAGTTTGATGTTGGCTGTTGGTTTACTGTATATTGCCTTTATTATGTTTAGGTTTGTTCCTTATATCCCTGATCTCTCCAAGATCTTTATCGTGAAGGGGTGTTGGATTTTGTCAATGGCTTTTTCAGCATCTAATGGGATAATTATGTGGGTTGTTTTACATTAAGTTTGTTTATAAGGTGGATTATATCGACAGATTTCATATGTTGAACTCTCCCTACTCGATTATGCTGGATTTTTTTTAATGTGTTCTTGGATTCAGTTTGTCTTTGAGTATTTTTATTTAATTTTATGTTATTAAGTATTTCTGCATCAATGTTCATGAGGGAGATTGATTTGTAATTCTCCTCCTTTGTTGCATCTTTGTGTGGTTTAGGTATCAGAGTAACGTTAACCTCATAAAAAGAGTTTAACAATGTTCCTTCTGTTTCTATTATACAGAAAAAATCGAGGAGTATTGGTATTAGTTCTTCGAAATTCTTGTAGAATTCAACACTGAAATCATGTCTGTGGGCTTTTTTTGGTTGGGAGACTTTTAGTGTCTGCTTCTATTCCCTTGGGGGCTATGAATCTATTTGAGTTGTTTATCTAGTCTTGATTTATTTTGGTAAGTGTTACCTACCCAGAAAATTGTCCATTTAAGTTTTCCAATTTGGTGGAGTACAGGTTTTTG
Organism: Sigmodon hispidus; assembly: GCA_004025045.1. Taxonomy (NCBI): domain Eukaryota; kingdom Metazoa; phylum Chordata; class Mammalia; order Rodentia; family Cricetidae; genus Sigmodon; species Sigmodon hispidus. The sequence continues at coordinate 20,882 of PVIH01005036.1, forward strand.
ATGTATGGTTCTCTGGATCTCCTTAGTATCTATTGTTATATCCCTTTCTCATTTCTGATTTTTGTTAATTTGAATATTCTCTCTCTGTCTTTTCATTACTTTGGTTAAGGGTTTGTCTATCTTGTTGAAAGATTTTCAAAGAACCAACTCTTGGTTTCATTGATTCTTTATATTGTTCTCTTTGTTTCTATTTTATTGATTTCAGCCCTGAGGTTGACTATTTCCTGCCATTTCCTGCTGGATGAGTTTGCTTCTGTTTGTTCTAGAGTTTTCAGTTTGCTGTTAGATCTCTTGTGTGAGATTTCTCCAAATTATTTATATAGGCATATAGTGCTATGAATTTTCCTCTTTACACTGCTTTCATCGTGTCCTATAAGTTTGGGTATGTTGTGGATTTATTTATTTATTTGTTTGCTTGTTTATTTATTTAAAAGTTTTTTTTAACATGCCAACCACCACAATTTTCCTTCCTTCCTCTCTTTTCACTCACCCTCAGCTTACTCCCACCCCATTCCTCAAAGAAGGTAAGGCCTCTCATGGGGAGTCAACAAAGTCTGGGTTATCAAGTTGAGGTAGTACCAAGCCCCTCCTCCCTCCATCAAGGCTGAGCCTATATCAAAGCAGAAGGAATGGGCTCAAAAAAGCCAGTTTATATATTAAATATAAACCCCGGTCCCACTGCCAGAAATTGCCCAAGCCACTCAACTGTCGTCCACATTCAAAGGGTAACCCATGAAGGTTCCCCAGCTATCAGTCAGTGAGCTCTCAGTAGCTCTCTCTGTAGGTTTCCCCATCATGATCTTGATCCCTTTGCCCATATAATCCCCCTTCCTCTCTTTAGCTGGACTGAGAGCTCAGCCCAGTATTTAGCTGTGAATCTCTGCATCTGCTTCCATCAGTTGCTGGATGAAGGTTCTATAATAACAATTAGGGTAGTTGATTTCAGAAGAAGGCCAGTTCAGCCACCCACCCACTATTGCTTGGAGTCTTAGCTTGGGTCATCCTGGTGGATTCCTGGAAGTTCCCTAGCACCAGGTTTCTCCCTAACACCAAAACAGCTCCCTCTGTCAAGATATGTATTTCACCGTTCTCAATCTCAGTCTCTCCTCCAACTCTACCATCCCGTTCCCTCATGTTTTCTTTTCACCTCCCCTTACTATCTCTCATACTCCCAATTTACTCATGAGATCTTATCTATTTTTCCCTTCCTAGGGGGATACATGGATGTCTCTCTTAGGGTCCTCCCTGTTACCTAACATCTCTGAGGGATGGATTGTAGCCTAATTATTCTTTGCATTTAATATCTACTTATGAATACCATGTTTGTCTGTCTGTATCTGGGTTACCTCACTCGGGATGATTTTTTTCTAGTTCCACCCATTTGCCTGCAAATTTTAATATGTCATTTTTTACTGCTGTATAATATTCCATTGTATAAATGTACCACATTTTTTACATTCTTCAGCTGAGTTGCATATTGAATTGTAGGAATTCTTTAAGTTCTTTATTTCTTAACCCAGTGATATTTTGGTTGAGCATTTTTCAGTTTTCATGAAATTGTAGGTTTTTGGGAATCTGCATTGTTAAATTCTCACTTTAACCATGGTGATCTGATAAGATACAGGGTATTATTCCATTTTTTTTATCTGTTGAGATTTGCTTTGTGAATAAATATGTGGTAAATTTAGAAAAGGTTGCATGAGGAGCTGAGAAGAAGGTATATTCTTTTGTGTTTGCGGTTATATTCTATAGATGTCTGCTAAGTTCATTTGAGTCATAACATCTGTTAATTCCCTTATTTCTCTGTTAAGTTTCTGTCTGGAAGACCTGTCAGTTGGTAAGAGTGGGATGTTGAATTCTCCCACTATTAGTGTGTGGGGTTTGATGTGTGATTTAAACTTCTTTAGTAATGTTTCATTTACAAATGTTGGTGCCCTTGTATTTGGGGCACAGATGTTCAGTGCATGAACAGGCTTTTTGGAACCCATTTGATATGAAGGAATACCTTGCTCCGCCTTGATATAGGCAGGAGAGTTTTGGCCCTGCATTAACTTGATATGCTCCAATTTATTGACTTGCCATTGGTGGTTTTACCTTTTCTGTAGGCTTTCTGTACCTTCATGGGCATGTTCATCTTTAGGTCAGGATTTTGTTGAATTTATTTTCTTGCCTTTGATCTGAAATTCTTCTCCTTCTTCTATTCCTATTATTCTTAGGTTTTTTTTTTATTTTCATGATGTCCCAGATTTCTTGGATGATTTGTGTTAAGAATGTGTTGGATCTGAAATTTTCTTTGACCTATGTATCTATTTCATCCTTCATATCTTCAACATCTAAGATTCTCTCTTCCATCTCTTGTATTCTGTTTGTTATGCTTGCATCTGTAGTTCTTGTTCATTTACCCAGACTTTCCATTTCTGGAATTCCTTTGATTTATGCTTTCTTTATTGCTTCCATTTCAATTTTTAAGTTTTTAACTGTTTCCATCATCTGTTCATTTTTTTTTTTTTATTTTCTTGGCTTTCTTTAAGGGATTTATTGATTTAATCTAATTTTTTTGTTTGTCCTTTCCTCCACTTTTTAAGGGAATTCTTCATTTCCTCTTTAAAGGTCTCTATCATCTTCATAAAGTTATTTTCAAGGTTGTTTTCTTCTGCTTCATCTGCCCCTATGAGCCTCAATGAAATTGATCTAGATTCATTTCTATGTACACATATGCATTTAAGAAATAGTGGATGACCATCTCAAATTATAGTATAGGAGAGAGTTGGTTATTAATTTGTGTGGAACTGAAACCATATTTCATAAGATAAACAAAAATGTTTAACAAGTACCATAAATTTTATGTATAGGAAATAGAAACAAAAAAGTCTAGACTTGAGCAGATAGTATTCTAATGACTGTAGTATAGGGAACAGCTTTCTAAAGCTATGCAAACATCTGAACATAAAAAGCAAATACCACAACATCAGACCACTTTTTAAGCTTGTTCTTATGAGAATATATCATAAACAGTTTAGTAGAGAAATGTTACATTTAGGGAAGCATTTAACGCTCATGAAAGAAAGGCTTAAGTTATTATTGACTCAGGACGTTATGAGTAATTATCATTTACGTGTGTATTTGTGCTTAAATACACACAGAGACCTTTAAAAATAGAAATCAAAGCTTTATCTTTTGGCCTTTTTCAGACTTGGAATTTGAAAAGAGTTCTTTTCTGAAAGCAGACTGTAAATTGCAAAAGGCTTTTTACTTTGACGTTCAGATGAGATGAGGCAGAGCAATTTCACATAGTTACATTTGGACACCAAATAGAAGGTACATTCCTTTCATCATTGCTCAGAGAGATAGCTCTAGCTTTAAGTTAAGGGCAAAATAAGTGGGCTATGAAAATCTTGTGGTGACTATTAAAATGCTGAAAATGTATTCCCTGTTAAAATGAGTAATGAGATGGTACTATCTATGTATGATTTATGACCAAAGTCTTTAACGTCATAGTGAAGCATTTCTTCATTTTAAGAGACTCTAGAAATAAGAGGAAAGAAGAAAAGAGGTAAAAGAATTAACAAGGGAGGTGCAAAATTAAACTATGAGCCAATGAACTTCTATTTCTTGAAGTTAATGACAGAAAAATATTAGCTTATCAGCAAATGGGATCAAGAAATCACTTCTTAGATTTTCTTAGACACATTTTCCTAGCAAATGTGAAACTTCACTGACTTCCATTTTATAATAAAGGAGGCTTATTATTGGTCTTCAGAAAAAAAAAGATGTTTTATTGGCAACAAAGCAGTCTGGATAGTATTTCTTCTAGAAATAATAAAGCATGCCTTGACTAGTAGTAATCATGACAAAGACAGAATGACTTTTAAGTACTAGGAAACATACACACACACACACACACACACACACACACACACACACACAGAGTAAACTTCCTTTATTCTGCCATCTCCACTATGTTTCTTAATGTGAAAATGTCAATCCCTAGCTTGCAACTCAGTGTGATCTCTTTGTTAGACAAATGGGATGAAGAACTGGCTGGGAATTTTGGAAGCTTTTCTATTATCTTCTTTCATCTATTTAGATGGCTTTTTCCATAGTCCCTTTTCATTATCAAACTTTCAAACTGTTGAATAAAGAAAGATGAATCATCATGTTATTCAATGCTTATTAAAGTCTGATGATTTCTCTGAGTGTCTCATCCTCCTTCCAGCTAGAGCTTTCTGTGTGTTCAAAAGAAGACTGCCTGGAGGGTTAGCACTTGGACAAACAGTACACTTGGAAACAGTCCCATTGAAAACTTTGAGCCATGTTCCTGACCCAAATAGGAACATATCTTATTGTACTTTTGCCCCAGATTTGCTTGATTTGTAGTATCTGAAGAGATTTCAGTTTTTGATAAATTAGTCTATAGTATAACAACTCACAATATAAAAGTCATTGAGCAATTCTACTTAAAACCATTAACCAGCAAAACAATATTGCATAATATTTAAAACTATTTGTTATAACTCATAAAACAGTATTCTCTCTCTCTCTCTCTCTCTCTCTCTCTCTCTCTCTCTCTCTCTCTCTCTCTCTCTCTCTCTCTCTCTCTCTGTGTGTGTGTGTGTGTGTTGCACCTATGGAAGTCAGAATTCAATCTGCAGAGGTCAGTTCTTTCTTTCCTCTATGTAGGTTTCCAGGGTTGAATTCAGGTTACTAAGTTGGTGGCAAAGCACCTTTACTTCCTGAGCCAGCTCACTGATGTTTTAACTGCTTTTCTTAAAGCAAAAACAAAATCAAAATCTGGAGGGGTGTTCTGCTAATAAGTAAACTAAGTGTGGCGTTACATATTTATACTTCATAAAAGTAGTCTGAAATATCAGAGGACAGAGCCATCTGTTCAGCCTTATTTATTTATTTTTTTTGGAGACATTGACTTTCCTTTTTATGCTCAGAAATAGTTATTCCTTTATTTCCTACTTACCAATGTACCTCAGTCACTGTGGTCAAGTAGATATAAGGCCTTCCTCTGCATTTCACTGGATGCACTATCAGAAAATGCTCCCCATTTAACTCTGCTAAAGACTTCATTTCATTCCAGTGTGGATTCCACATTCTTCTAATTCTTCTATAACACTCTAGCTCCTGAGTATTTATTCTACTGTTGTGTTTTGACTTTCCCTCTGTTTGGTTCTTTATGCAGTGCCATATATTTGCTGGCACAGTTCAGGATCATCCAGCTTCTTCAAGCAAAGAGGTCTTGTCTTGTGCCTTTCTGCACATATTCTTTTACCTCTTTTACCATCTAGGTTCTTAATTTAGGGTCTTACTATCCAAAGGAGAGCTTTACCAGTCTGTGGCTAGAACTGTATTTCTCTTCTTTCTTCTTTTTGTTTCCTTTCTTTTTTAAAAAAAAAATCTATTTATTATGTATACCGAATACAGAAGATGGCACCAGATGTCATTATAGATGGTTGTGAGCCACCATGTGGTTGCTGGGAATTGAACTCAGGACCTCTGGGAGAACATCCAGTGTTCTTAACCTCTGAGCCATCTCTCCAGCCCCTTCCTTCCTTTCTTTTTTCATTCAAGACAGTTCCACCCGCCTCTGCCTCCCAAGTGCTGGAATTAAAGTTTTGTTCCACCACATGCAACTCCAGAACTGTGTTTCAGTGTGGTCTGTTTCATTTGTCACCTTTCAATTTTTAGCTAATCTTTTGAACCTTGAAATTATAAAGTAAATCATAAACATGTAGCTCTAAGGAGTTTTGTAAGATGAATCTAGGCACACTAACAGTCACCCCAAATAAAATAAAAAAGTGTTACCATCATCATAGAAAGCAGATCTGCAACAGGTAATGCTTTATTCGTCTGACTCCCAATAGGATCTATTGCTTTTTCTTGTTATTGAACTTTCAGTATTAGGAATTACTGAGAAGTGTTTTGGTCCATGCATATGATGTGGAAAAGAGAGAGTGACTGGAAGGGGCAGGAGGGTGAAGGGAGCTTGAACAAGGGTATACATGGATAAAAAAATGACTTTATTGTAACAAAAAAGAAAAAAATGGAAAAATATTATAATGAACAAGATATAAGAAAAACATAAGGTTGTTTCTACCCCTAAAAAAAATTTCTTTTTCAGAAGGTGCCCCAAACCTTTCCTTCCACATGAGTCAGAGAGAGAAAGGACAAAAGAGTGCAATGAACAGTCCCAGCCTCATGATTTTAAAGAGTCTATTCTTTACATGAAACAAGGGGAAATTTGCAGAAGTAATTGCAAAAGTAAAGTGACTCATAATCTGATAATGCCTAAAATAGATGGGCAGCAGCGCCAAGTGCTTGAAAAGATTGATTCAGCATTAGTCAGTTCTTGCTATGAGGGCAGGGTGGGGAGAGCACCTTTTAGCTTAGCCAAATGAGCTGTATTTAACTTAAAAAAATATAGTGCTCATAGTTTTGTGGTTCTTTCTTTTGCAGTGATATCATGAAGTACTGTTTTGTAGACTAAATTCTCATCTACACTAATACAGGATAGCGTGTATAAAATAATCTAAATAAATGCATGCTTATTGTTTGGAGCCATGTTAACCTGTTTTTATCACATTGTTTATTAGAAAGTATGTTTTAACTGTTTTTCAAATATGTATTTAATTGATAATAAAATTTCTTTTACATAATCTCCCTCCTTCCCCTTCTGTTGCTCCCTCCTCTTCTCTCTCCTCCAAATCCACCTCCCATCCACTCCTCAAAGGGAGTAAGGCCTCCTTTGAGCAGCCAACACAGGCTAGCATGCCAAAGTTGAGGCAAGACCCACCCCTTCCTCCTTGTATCAAGGCTGAGCAAGGCATCCCATCATGGAAAGTGGGCTCTAAAAAGACAGTTCATGTATCCAGGATAATTCCTGGTCCCTGTTAACCATTCTTAAAACAAAATGTCAGGTGATTATTTCTTGTCTTGTTTTTAAGATTTATTTATTTATTTATTTATTTATTTATTTATTATTTATTATTTATACAGTTTTCTGCCTGCACACCAGAAGAGGGCACCAGTGTCATGGTAGATGGTTGTGAGCCACCATGTGGTTGCTGGGAATTGAACTCAGGACCTCTGGAAGAACAGACAGCGCTCTAAACTTCTGAACCATCTCTCCAGCCCTATGATTATTCTTTTTCAATAGAAACACTTTTTCTCTGATTAGTTAAGAAGGTAAAATAAAATTTCTTTGCTTTGTGCTACTTTTCCAGGGATGTGCTCACACTGAGGGTAGTCAGAGTAAGCCCTGCACACACAGGCAGAGATTGATGGACTTAATTGGGAATATATGTAAATGAACATCATTTTCTGAACTGTCTTTGTGTTATAAACACATCACTATGCTTTTCCATGATTTTTATTTGGGAACTTAAGTAGCCCCTTTTTGTTTGTTCCTTTTATTTAGCATCTAAGTTTTTCTCAATACTTTCCATTCATTCAAAAATATCTTAGGTTTTCCAATATATACATTGTGATGTACTCAAGGGCTATGGTAGCTTTTCAAAAACCATGAAAAGAAAAGAAAATACATTGGTCCCAGTTACCTAATAATTCTATAACTTGTTTAAGTATTGGTGAAAGAGAGGCTTGAGAGGTGGCTCAGTAGTTTAGAGTACTTGCTCTTGCGGAGGACCTGGGTTCAGCTTCACATGGTGGTTCACAAGCCTCTCTAACTCCAGTTCCCAAGGAATATGACACTGTCTTATGACGTCAGTGAGCATTAGGCATACACATAGCATAGGTACACACATATGTATGCGAAAATACTAACAATCATAAAAATCATTTAAAAACCTAGAACTAAAAATATTAAGTTAAAAAATAGCAAGAGAGCTAAAGAAAAGTACAAAGCTAATTATATTTAACAATGTATATTTTGAGAGGCCAACTCCCATGATCTGCTTCAGAGCAATAAAAAGAATGCCTCAAAGCAACAAAGGGATTGGATAAAACCCTTTTTATCTGGGATAATTATGGACTATCTAACTGACTGGTAAAATAGGGAAACATACACAACTTTTGATGGTAGCTTTCTCTTTTACTTATTAAAAATGGTCTCTGACTCTTTCTGTCTCCATTCACCTACATATTTCCACACTGCATTCTATAAACACAACTACGTATCTTAATTTACATACACAGGGCCATATATTTCTATAGACAGATACATCTATTTTTATATTTTTCATTTACATTCATTCTCTTCTACGTCTCATTTTATACAGTTTCATCTTCCTTGCCTCCAGAGAATTACAAAACTCCATACAGTCATAACTATTCATCTCATATAACATTTTACACTGTTCTTATACACTTGCATACAACTCTTTGCATAGTTCTTATATGTAGGAACAATTCTTTCACACAGCTTTATCTCTCTCACACACATACTCACACATATGCTTATTCTCTACATCATTCACTCACTCTTTGCTCATTCACTCTCTCATAATTCATTCTCTCATATATTTCTCACTCTCTTGTTAGGTTTCTTCTTCATCTCTGACCAAGCGCACACACACACACACACACATTCTGCATAGCTTCATCCCTACATTGCTGCTGCTCTTACACACTCATACATACTCATTCCTCCTTCTCTCTTCCCCCTTACATTGTTGCTGTCTCTTTCCTCAGACAAATTCCAGAGAATTCTCTCCTACATTTTCAGGGTCCAACTCATTCTCATAACATATTGTCATATAGTTTTCTCAGGCTAGTAAGGCCACAAAGACTAGCCAGTGTAAATGCTTGGTCTTGCACTTAACTTTTTTCCAGACAGAGACTGACACTGAAATTCAGGACATAACAATAACAGGAGCAAGTTGAACCTTGAGTGGTCAGGGTATGTGCAGAAAGTCAACTATTGCAAGGGGGTAAGTCTCAAAACAGTCTGGCCTTGATTTAGCAATAAACAATACCTGGAGATTAGTCTTTGTGTATATTCTGCAGGAGCAGTTTAGTCTGTGTAAATTTTTTCTGAGTATAAAATTAATTGTCTTTGAGACTGAAAATACTGTTACTTTCCTGTGTCAGTAAAGAAACATATTCTGATATTATTTCTATATATTAGAATTTACTATCCATAAATATAAGTGTGCCCAAAGATGTAAAACACATTAGTAAAGGGCTGTGGAAAGAACCCTACAGTTGTTTTTATTAGTGAGGCATAGCAGTGGCACTCCAGAAAGTTCCAGACAGAAAATAACTGACATCCACAGCTAGTCACCCAACAGGTTTTGCACAGTGGGACCGCTACTTGAATTTTGTTTGGTGGGACTCCTTTATGAACTTTGCCTAGCAGGGTTCCCCAATACAGAGTTATTCATTTGGTAGAACAACCTGTAAAACCCTGGTTGTCATCTGCTATATACTTCCATTGCCTTTGGCAATTTAATAATCAACAACAAAATGTAAATACACCAAATATTTTTTAATGTTAAGTCAGTAGACTCCCTTTACAGAGGTTGAAAAAGGACCCAAAACAATGGATCTAACTATTGTGGTTAATTTATAACTGTTTGTAGGCTTTTGAAATTATGAGGAGGAGAAGGTAGAAGTGCTTTATCATCTTAACATAGTAGATTACCTCTTTACTTGTACTGGACCTCCAAGTAAAGTTGGCCTCTGGCTTAATGCAAAAGAGACTGTCTACTTGTTTGAGGATTTAGAATCTACTGTGTGTGTAGAATCTTTGTGGAAATACAGATGTATAAAACATTTTTTTTATTTTTAAGAAAGCTGTGTGCTCCTTGGGAGAAAAATCATATGAATAAATACAAAGGAATAACAAATGAAAAGGATATTGAGATATGTGCTACTTGGTGTAATAAATAATGAGAGAAAGAGGGGTTAACGTTTGCCTTTGTTGCTACAGATGCTTCCTGAGTTGGATGGAACTTGAGTTAGATCTTAAAGGAATCTGAAAGAAGAGGGAGCCCAGCAGGACCACACTGATTGTGTTCCCTGTGTTTGCACTTGAGTTTGTTACTTTTGCACTGCAATGACTAAAATACACGAATAAAACAACTCACAGGGAGAAAAGTTACTTGTATGGTGGAGTGGCTCCAGTGGTGGCGAGAATTGGACCAGAGCAAGGGCAAGATCATAATTGTCAGAGGTCTGCCTCTAAGGGACCTACTTCTGCCAGACAGGTGCTGCTTCCTGAAGGTTCTGCAAAATAGGCCCACCAACCAGGAAACAAATGCTCAAATTGTGAGGCTGTGGGGGACAGGTCAGATTCACAGCACATCCATCAACACATATTTCTCTTCCTGTGATTCTTTACCTGGATGATGTCACTTTATAAACTCTCAAGTGACCTGTACCTTGAATTTGTTTTCAATTGTAAGCATTATTTCCCAACAAACCTGTTGAATGGTAATTTAGCATTGAGAAATAATACTGGCTCATTTGTTCCTGCACTGAAAGAGTTAACAGGGCTTCTATAGGTATCTCCCAAAAAGGAGTTCAGGCTCTGGGCCCTAGACTTTAGATAAGAGAAATGCCTTTGTGCTGGAGTGCCCTTAATAAGAGCAAGGCACCTTTGTGCAGACACATTTGATGAATTTACTCAATTTGGGGAAAGCCAGGCCAATGCAGAGCTGCTGAGATGAGTAAAAAGGAGGCTCTGATCACCCTTTTCATTCCAAGGTTGTGTATTTATTCTTGGGAAGCCTTGAGACAGGAATGTGGAAAGAGAAGAGGGGTGGAGGTGGGGGATACCCAGATTCTGACCTGAATTCCACAAGAGAGGAATGTGCCAACAGTGAGAGGCACAGGTACAGGCTAGCGAGTGCTTTCACATACCTCAGAAACAGCTTTCATCTGACTCCCAGACGCTTGGCAGTTTACTGCCAAGAATTAGTAATTCAATTAGTTTAGGAATTGTGCTCATTAATATTTATCAATATTTTTATTTCATTGCTTATATAATAGAAAAGGAGAGAGAAAATTAGCACCTTAAACACTTAAGCACATATAAAAAAAATGGCTATAGTAAGGGCCATGAGAATGCTTTAATTGGTTAAAGCTGCCCTGGATCAAACATGTTTAAATTAGTAATATTAAGAACAAGGATCATGTTTGTTCTGACTCCTTAGAAAACTACAGGATAGGCAACTATGAGGCAAAATGAGGCCAGCTTCTCTTTTTATAGAACCCTTTGAAAAATAATTCATGTCTGTCTTGGCAAAGGACTCTTCAGGTGTAAGTTAGGTTCAGAAAATGTAAAATTTGGTCTGGCAACAACATAGTATATTTTCTCAAGTTGTTATGAAAGCTGAAGGGTCAAAAGTAAAATCCAGACATGTAAAATGGCTCAATGGGTTAAGGCCCTTGCCACCAAGCCTGTAAACCTTCGTTCAGCTTCCTAGGACCCACATTTTAGGAGCAAGCCAGCACATGCAAGTTGTCTTCTGGTGTCCATTTGCTCGAACGCTCATGAGGAGACACACACACACACACACACACACACATGCACACATACACACATGTGCGCACACACACATAATGTCATTTAAAAACTTTATTTGAGATAGTGTATATCTCTGGCTGGTCTCAAACTCACAGAGATCCACCTTCCTCTGCCTCTAAGTGCTGGGATTAAAGGCATTCACCATGCTCACCCATAATTTAAAAAAAAAAACAGACAATATAATTTAGAGCATACAGAAATATAAAGAAGAGGAAAATGGTTCTTCTGTTTAAATCAAACCAAACAATAATCTACTCACTTTTGTCAAATATGAAGCTTTCTAGATACTAAAGAATAAAGCAACATAATTGTAGTTATTGTATCTATTTACAACAAACAAACAAAACTACATTTGAGGGGCTGGAGATATAACTGACTGGGTATAGTGCCTGCTATCATGCAACAAGCCTTGGGTTCAAACCCTAGCCCATTAGAAACCAAGCATAATATTAGAAGCTGGTAACCCCAAAACTCTAAGGTAGAGGGAAAAAATCCAGAGCTCAAGGTCATTATTAGGCCACCTAATCAGTTTAAAGCCAGCCTAGTGGGTGTGGATAGACAGACAGACAGACAGACAGATAGATAGATATGACTGGTTTCTTTTAATATTAATATTACCATTCTAACAAAGCCTCAATAGATTTACCATTTGGCCCATGCTTTTTTTACTCATTGTACTTCAAAAAGAAAAAAAAGGCAAAAGTACTTTTCTAAGGAGCATTTATAACAGTTTTGATCAAAGGCTAAATATGTGTTGCTGCACAGCCTTCCATATGCTATCTCTGGAACATCAGATTCTGGCAGAAAGTTTAGAGCAGAAGAACATCAGTTTCAGGCCCTTTTGGTCCATTTTCCATTGCTATAAAATATTTGATGCGCGATAATGTATAAAGAAAAGGAGTTTATTCAACTCGCAATTTGTGTGGTTCAAAGGGCATGCTGCCAGCATCAGCTCAGCTCTGATGGGTACTTCATGGCCAATGGTATTATAATGACATGCAGTGAATGATACCATGGTAACAATCCCTCCCATGTGCAGTGTCTCCAGGGACTTTGGCAGTAGGCTTCATCTCTTCACTATCACCACCTCAGTATCACCACACTGAAAATTAAGCCGCTACTGCACAAGCCATTGGGAGATGAACTATTTCCAAGCTATTAACAAGGAGCTTAGTGGATGCAGTTTCTGTGATAGCAGATCCTGTGTGCACTGCTGAAGGAATCACTTATTATTGGGAGTAAGAAGTACCATACATATATTTAAATAGGTAAATTTTACTCCAAGTATTGTTCATGCTATATTTATTGTTATGGTTGTGCTAGCCATTTTATTTATGTACTAGCCATTTATTTTAGTTATGTTCCTATTTCTGTATTACAATATTTTTTCTTAAATTTTAAAATGGTCTGGTTTTGTCTTTCTTTAAAATGTAGATCTTGTGGACTCTGAGATGGCCTAGCAAAATAAAAGCACTTGCCTTGATGCCTGACGACCAAAGTTTGATCATCCACACCCACATAAAGGCAACTCTGGCTATACTTGTAATCTCAGCTCAAATAAGGCTGAGTGTGCTAGATCAATCATGAGTTCAAGGCCAGATTAAACTATAGCATTTCAACCTGTCTCAAAGAAAGAGAAGCGAGGGAAGATGGAAAAAAGAAAGGAAGGAAGGATGGAAGAAAGAAAGGAAGGAAGAAATGGGTTTTAATTTTTTGTTTCACTTTTCAATTCTCTCCTTGATATTGTCTTTTAAACAGCAATTTTTGGCTATTATTTTGTTTCAGGGGATTGTTGGGAAAGAAGTTTTGTAGTGCTTATTTTGAGAATTACAAGTAGTCTGTCACAGTGTAACATGGCATAGGTGTGGACATGTAGAATACTTTGATATGTTTACAAAGGTATTCTTTATGCCCAAATCTTAGGGATTAAGGTGTTCTTTCTGCCAAAATCTTAGGGATTAACATACAGATTAATGTAAACAATACTAAGACTACTGTGAAGGTACTATTTCCATTTATCAAGTTATATGTTAGAAAATTGTGGAGATTTTCTACATATTGTGGTAGTTGAAATGAGAATAAATACATAGGCTCATGTATTTGAATGCTCAGTATCCAGCTGGTGGAACTGTTTGAGAAGGATTGGGAGGTATGGCCTTGCTGGAGGAGGTCTGTCACTAGGGACAAGCTTTGAAGTTTCAAAAGATCCAATCTCACTCTCTCTGCTTGTGGATCAGATATAAGCTCTCAGCTACCAGTCTGTCTGCTTGCTGCCATGCTGTCCACCATGACGTTCATGGACTCTAACCTGCTGTAAATGTGAGCCTCAAATAAACTCCTTTATTCTATAAGTTGCTTTGGTAATGGTATTTTAGCACAGCAATAGCAAAGTAGCTAAGACATATGTTAAATTAAATTATACAGTCCTTCAACAACCTACTGGAATAGATATGAAAAAAATCCAGGCTCAGTAATTTTCCAAATTTCACCTGGTAATTAAGAAGATCCAAGGTTAAAGCTAACTGATGCAATGGATATGAGAAAGAAATGGCATAGTGCTGCTGTGGTACATTTGCAAATATCTGGATGGTGATAAGATGTGTGTGTAGACTTGTATTTTAGCATCATTTTTCTGGCTGCTGTAGATAGTACCATCTCTCTGGCTGCTGTGGAAATGGAAAGGGACCAAATCCATTTCCACAATGGCCATAAAAGCCAAAGAAATAGTGTCACCAAAATACCAGTGAAAATTGTTGTTGTTGCAGTTTTCTGGAGAAATGATGATGATCTAAGTTAAAGCCATAACAGTAAGAATAGAAGAGAAAGTTCTTGTTGAAGAGAAAAAGAGAATATGTTAAAAAAAAATAGTATAACCTGATATTAAATTAGCCATAACAAAAAAGAAATGGGAAAAGAACTGAAAGCAAATGATTCCTTCCATTTTTTGCCTATACTAACTTCATATGATTGTAGATGCACACTAGGGCTGTATGTTCATCCTATTAATATTACTAATCATGATCATTTTCCTGTTAATGATACTATTATGCCAATACCTTTATCATTGATTATGATTATGGCCATTCCAGGGCATTTTTAATCTCCATACAGTCTTGTGAATTATATACATTTTGAAATTGTGTAAGTTGTGGTACAAAGAGGGTAAATAAATACACAGTCACAGAAGCCACTAAAATGTACATAAAAAAATCTAGCATGAACCTATGCATGTATTTTATTTTAGTTAATGCATATATCAATTTTATATAAAGGTTATCAACATGTAAACTTTAAAAGAATTCACATTTTAAATTGCATTTGTAGAGTATTTAGAAAATATGCTAGAATATGGCTGTATTTGGACAGTTTTCTTAATTAGGGATATTCACTTGAACTAATGTGACAGTCCATTTAGGCTTTCAAGTCCCATATACCCAGTTTAACTCACTGATGTGAGTTTACCTTCCCTATGGAGATACAAATTGTAACCCATGAGGTATAAGATACACTAGCAATTCTCAGAGAATTTAGATAAAGACAGACAAAATGATAATAAATAATAATAACTATAATTTAAATATGTATTATGCTTGATGGTATATCATTACAAGGGAACCTAAAAAATAGAGCATTTTTATATTTTGAAAAATGATAGCAAATAGAATTGTAAGGATGATGCTGCTCTACTTTATAATGAATAACACACTAATAATATAATGGTTTCATTGTATCTCCCCAACATTGTAGTGATTTACATCAATCCATGTCTTTAAACACTTTCGCCAACCCTGTGAAGTAGATTATCATTATCCTCTCTCTACACATGAATAAGAAAGGCTGGTGTCAGCTTAGTGATTTATTCAAGAACACACACATATTTAGTGATCTGAGAACCTGGTGTTTCTAAATTCTGGATCCCTGTCCTTTATAGTGGAGTTTTAAAAAGACCTGAGAACTTCACAGCTTTCTGATTCTCTAAGGAACATTTGTAAATGGAGGAAGTAGAGAACTCACAAGTGTTATCTGCCTCTGGTGTTCTACTGTTGCCTCAAAATTTTTTTCTGGGAGCTGTTGAATAAAAGATGAGGCAGATCAGTAGGGGTTAAAGAGATTCTAAAAGTTCATCAATTCTGCAGATTGTTCTGGATTGAAATGGATGTTATTGCCATATGGAAAAGCTTCTAGGTTCAATGTGTATCCTGTCCCCTATCTATTAAGAAGCTCAGTAAATAACCTGAAGGCCAATGGAGACTTCACTTTTCACTCTGGCCAGTGCATGATCTATGCCTCCAGCCCCAAAGAAAACCCAGTTATAAAAATGTGATTCAGTTAAACTTAGATTTTTTTCTTAAAAGGCAATTTAGCTGTTTGTGAACTAGCTTACTGAGATAATCTTCTTAAGCAGTAGAGAGCAATTTCTATAGAAAGAATATAAACAACTTCCTTGATTCATAGGGGTAAACAATAGCCTTATAGTTAATCTATGTTAATTAAATAGACTAAGGTCTATTTTCTTGTGTTCTTAAAATAGTGGACTGACAGAAGGAACTCCCCTGCTTAAGAATTTCAATGAATGCACAAATCTAGGACATCCCATGTTGAAGCTTTGACATGTTAGATTAGATTGTGGATTCTTGAGTTCATTATCAAATCTTAGAGGCAAAGAAGAGACTTTAAGCCTTTAAAAAACAATCTGGTACATTTGCTATAGAAATTATTCTACATAAGTAGTATAATATAGTGCCTACATATTCATACATCTTTACAGATATAAAATATATGTTTTAAAGAGGAAAAGTCTTGTCCAGCTGGGGCACAGTCTTTTGATCATTGGCAATAGGGAATAAAGTGACAGAACCAGAAGAGTCAAGGGCAGAGTGAAGACTCCAGGCTCTACAACCTGGAGGGAGGGTTCTTTCTTTACCATCTATCTTCCTTAGGTTTCTATTACTGCAAAGAAACACCATGAACAAAATGAAATTTGGGGAGCAATGGGCTTATTTAGCTTACACTTCAGCATTGCTGTTCCCCATGGGAATAAGTGAAGGACAGGAACTCAAACAGAGAAGGATTATAAAAGCAAGAGCTGGAGAGATGGCTCAGTGGTTAAGAGCACCCTCTGCTCTTCCAGAGGACCCGGGTTCGATTCCCAGCACCCACATGGCAGCTAACAATTGTCTGTAGTTCCAGTTCCAGGCAAACACCAAGGCAAATAAATAAATAAATAAAAGTTAAAAAAAAAAAGCAAGAGCTGATATAGAGGCCATGGATCAGTGCTGCCTACTGGCTTGCTTCCCATGGCTTGCTCAGCTCCCCTTCTTATAGAACCCAGACCAGTAGCCCAGGGATGGCACCACACAGTGTGAGCTGGGCCCTACATTGATCACTAAATCAGAAATTGCATTACAGGTGGATCTCATAGAGGCATGTCCTCAGCTGAGTGAGGCTCCTTCCTCTTGGATGACTTGTGTCAAGTTGACACACAAAACTGCTCACTACACCATCAAATCTTGAAAAAATTTTAAAAATGTCAATATGGGCCTGGAAAAGTAGTTCAATGGTAGAGCACTTACCTCACATGTGTGTAGTCTTGAGTTCAATCTTCAGTGCTGCAAAACCAAAACATTAATTTGTTTTAAATGTGAAACAGCACAATCTAGTATTTTCTCACCTTCAAAATACTCCAATTGCATCTCCTTTAGCTGTGACATATGCTATAGTTAGCATATTAAAAATACAGTATGAAATTTTATGGGGCTCTATTTTGTGAGAACTTCTTTTGTTTTGTTTTTGAGACAGGGTCTTATTGTGTGGCTCAGGCTGGTCTTGAACACTTGATACTCCTCCTCAGCCTCTAAGAGCTGGGCTTGGGGGTGAGCCACCATGTTGAGATTAAATTTATATATATTTAAGAATATAAATAACGGATAGTTTATTGTTTCACTTATACCAATGAGGATTTCAGCAGGAAGCACATGGAACTTGCAAAAGACTATTTAAAAAAAGTTCAATGATGTGGGTCTTCTTCTTCCTCTGAGACCGTCATTACTATCAATGAGAAAACGGGGTTTAGAAGTAGAAACCTGTACATCAGAAACAGCTTTCCAGGACAGTTTTTAGTGTTACAGCACAGCGTTATTCTCAAGTGAGGGGAGATATGTAGTATTGTAGCTGCAGATAGGGAATCATCTAATTTGCATTTGGCAGCATATGCCTATCATACAGCTGAAGCATGATACCTAGCTATCACATAGGCTGCAGGAAGAAAGCATCCTCAGGGATCTGTGTCAAAGGTAGGCATCCAGGCTTAGGGACAGTTTACAGATAAGGTCAGGCTTCAGGGCCTAGATACACTATCCAGATAGGGAGGGAGGGAGTTCTACTATAAAGGGAGTCCCCATTTTGTACCAAGCCATAGAGCTTGCCCCAACAGGATGGACTACAACCTTAAATGCAGGATACTCCAACACAATGAAGTAATTCTTGATACATTTATAGACATTGCCCCAAAGAAAAATGAGGGTAAAAGAGAGAGGAAGAGGGAAGAAGAGAAGAAAGAAAGAAAGTTAAACTACAGGTCAAACACTACCCAGTGCACCCTTTAACTTGAATTAGGCCAACTGCAGTAATAAACAAAACCATAATGTAGATCCACAAAAGCTACTGGTCCCTTTCTTCTGTGCAGAGATTCTGAGACAAGGATTCCCTCCATCAAACTACTGTTGTGAATTAACAAGAGTCAGTAAGCATTTGTGTAAAGGGGCAGGTAACAAAGACTTCGTGGGACAGTACCTGTCAAAACTAATCTCTATTGCTGACCAAAAGAGACCATGCACAACATTTAAACAAATAACAGTAATCATGTTCCGGTAAAACTTATTTACAAAAATAGATGGAAGCTGCATTTGAACCGTGGTCCCCACAGTTTGCCAATCCCCAGCCCTTTCATTCTCACATGGAACCCTTTAGGTTTGAAAGTAGCTAAATAGAGTATATGAAAGAGTACCGAGAAATTTTATGGTTTATTCCCCTCCTGGTGGGTTTTTGTATCAACTTGATGTAAGCTAGTATCACAGAAAGAAGGGAGCCTCAATTGAGAAAACACTTCCATGAGATCACATTGTAGGCAATTCTGCAGTGGATTTCTTCAATTAGTGATTGATGTGGTTGGGCTCAGCTGGCCATACCTGGGCTAATGCTCCTGGTTTCTATAAAAATAAGTAGGCTGAGCAAGTTATAAGAAGCAAACAGGGGGCTGGAGAGATGGCTCAGTGGTTAAGAGCACCGTCTGCTCTTCCAGAGGACCCCGGTTCGATTCCCAGCACCCACATGGCAGCTGACAACTGTCTGTAGTTTCAGTTCCAGGCAAACACCAAGGCAAATAATTAAATAAATAAATAAAAGGTTTCTTAAAAAAAAAAAAAAGAAGCAAACAGTAAGGAGTATTCTTCTCTCCCATGGCCTCTGTATCAGTTCCTGCCTTCAGGCTCCTGCCCAGTTGGAATTCCTGCCTTGACTTTCTTCAATGATGAAAAATGATATTGAAATATAAGTGAAAAAAAGCCCTACATTTCCTCCCCAAGTTTATCTTGGTCATGTTGTTTCATCAAGGCAATAGTACTCCAAACTAGGACAGCTCATAAAAGGAAAATATGAAAAGTCTAACCATATGTCACTAGCCAAACTTATATCTAGTGTCTATTATTTTTTTATTTTTAACAAACACAAAATATGATCACATCTACCCACCATTTCTCCTTTCTGACTCTCCCATGCCTCCCCCAACCAGTCCTCTCTCAACTTCAAAATGACTAGTTTGGATAACCTGCTAACTCCACTTAGTCCTATTCATATTTGCAAGGGTGTGGGCCACCCACCAGAGCATGTAGAGACCACTAGTTGTCACATCATCAGTAAAGAATGATTCTCCATCTCGAGCAAGAATCCACTGCCAACAGTTCTTCAGTATGGAGTGAGGTCCAGGGATCATCTCCCTCATCTATACCGGAATTTTGGCAGTCTTGATCTTGTGCAGGTCTTGTGCAGGTTAGTAAAGCTTCTGTGAGTTCATATGTGCAGTGGCCACATCCTATTCAGAAGACAGCCTTTCACAGCATCCCTCCTCCATGCTCCAGTACTTAAATTCTTCCTGCCTCCTCTTTCACAATGTTCCTTAAACCTTGGTTGTGGTGGTGAACTTAACATATTAGCATATCAAGAGATGGATTTCTTTTTAATTTTTTTTCAAATTCATTTATTCTTACTTTTTATGTATATTGGCCTGCATGTATGTCTGTGTGAGGGGGTCAGATCTTGGAGTTACAGACAGTTGTGAGCTGCCATGTGGGTGCTGGGAATTAAACCATAGTCCTCTGGTAGAGCAATAGGTGTTCTTTTTTTTTTTTTTAAAGAAAATCAATTTTATTAAAAAGAAAAACAAAAGGAAACTGGGACCAGAGCACAGGGTTAGTCCATCCGGGCCATCAGTGTCCTGGTGGTGATCTTGTCTTTTTCGATGATGTGGACAATGACACCCATGCCTGATACAGCATCCTGGTCCACAGCGTTCAGCATAGCTTGGGAAATGGTTTCAAACAGGTGTTCTGGATCCATGTTGGGCTCCCAGAGAGACTCACACATCACATACATCTGTTCGGAGCAGCTACCACTAACCACAAAGTCATCAGTCACCATGGGGCAGCCGATGAGGTCTAGAGAGCAAATGAATGGCTTAAAAGTCTCCGGGTCCAACCCAGCAATGACGGGCTCTGTGTAGTAGGGACCAAACCGTTTCTCATACAAGAGGTTGGCCACCATGCTCATGAGGGTGTAAGGCTTGATCTGCCGCCCTTCCTTCAGTTCATACAGGTTCAGCCGGAACTTGAGGCACTGGACAACTGTCTGGACGTCAGTAGCCAGCCCGGCCAGGCCTATGTAGAGCCTGTCACCCATAGGAAAGATCTTTTGGAAGTCCATGGTCACCATCTGGGCCTGGATGCTGAAATGCCTGTCTGCAGCGATGGCCACACAATTTTTTCCCTTCATGGCCATGACGGCCCCTCCGTTATGGGACATAATAGACATGATTGCACTGTAGTTTGATTCCGATCGCCACTGTGAGTCCTGCAAACCGGCTCTGACTCTCTCTCGCAATAGGTGTTTTTAACCACTGAGCCATCTCTCCAGCCCTGAGATGAATTTCTTTATGGTACTTTTACAGTACATGACATTATCCGTTGTTCTTATTTGTCCTCCTATCCCCCAGTGTTCCCATGTACTCCCTGGCTACCTTTAATGGTCTGTTTCCTCTCCTCAATTGGTCCCTCCACTGCTTTCATGCCATATGCATTCAGTTACACACTAATTCTCCCTCTCCCTTCACATCTCTTCTTGTTCTCTTTCCATGATCTGTTTTATTGTTTCATTCCTTATACATACACATGAATTGAGATTCTATATATATCAAAACATGGTATTTGTCTGTGGCTAACAGAATGATTTCTAGGTCATCTATTTTCCTGCAAATATCATGACTTCATTTTTCTTTTTGACTTAATAAAACTTCATTATATCTATATCATAATTTTTTTCTATCCATCTATTAATAAATTTCATTCATCTACTGATGGACATGTAGGCTAGTTTAATTACTTAACAATTGTGAATAATGCCCTAATAAAAACAGTTGTGCAGCCATGCCTATTATATGATAGCTTATAATCTTTTAGAGATATCCCAAGAACTAGTATCACATGGCAATCTTGTCTTCAGTCTTTTTTCTTTTTTTATTTTTTATTACAATAAAGTCATATTTTGTATTCGTGTATATCCTTGTTCAAGCTCCCTTCCCCCTCCTGTCCCTCCCAGTCACTCTCTCTTCTGCCCATCTCCTTATCTCCTCCCCAACAAGGACAGGAGGTCTCAAGGTTCCAATATGGCTTAGTTCAGCATCCACTCCTGGCAGATCCACTTTCCTCACCCCAACATCAAGACTGGGTCAGGTGTTCCTCTGGAGGGAGTGGGAGCCAACATGCTGGTTTGAGGAACCTCCATGTTGGTGTCTATTACAATCCCACTAGTAGTGAACAAGAAATCTTTCCTTGCTCACATCCACAACATTGGTTTTCATTGTTTTCTTAATGATGTACATTTCTAATTGGAGTGAGATGAACATAGAAAACAGATTTGATTTGTATCTCCCTGATGACTAAGGATATGAAAAATATTTTAATATTGATCAGCTCTGTATTTCTTCTTTTTGAGAACTGTCTATTCAATGCATTGGTCCATTAATTGTATAACTTGGGGTTATTTTTTTAAATT
This sequence comes from Sigmodon hispidus, assembly GCA_004025045.1. Lineage (NCBI taxonomy): Eukaryota > Metazoa > Chordata > Mammalia > Rodentia > Cricetidae > Sigmodon > Sigmodon hispidus. Next base: position 42,702 of record PVIH01005036.1, read on the forward strand.
TTACAGTTTTTAATCATTCTGTAGGCTGTTTCTTCATTCTAGGGATTATTTCTTTGGCAAGGCAGATGCCTTTTAACTTTATGTAGTCGCATTTGCCAGTTCTTGGGCTTATTTCCGGAAATGTATTTTTCAGAAAGTCCTTGTCTAGATCTATATATGGAAGAGTTTTGTTCATGTTTTCCTCGAGTTTCCGTTTCTCATTTGGGTCTGTGATCCAGTTGGAATTGACTTTTGTGCAAAGCGGAGATAGACATCTAGCTTTATTTTTCTCCATTTAGAAACCTGCTTTTCCCAGCACCAGTTGTTGAAGAGCATGCCTTTTTTCTCAATGCATATCTTTGGCATCTTTATTAAAATCAAAGTGGCTGCAGCTATAAAGGTTTATTTCTGGATTCTCTATTCTGTTCCCCAAATCTACATCTCTCTTTTTTACCACTATCATATCAGCCTTTATTCCTATAGCTCTGTAGCATAATTTGAGAACTTATAATATCTCTAGCAATTATGTTTCTGCTTATTTCCTTTGGAAATTCAGGGGCTCCACCAAAATTCAAGTAAGAGTAACAGATATAACCCAGCCATGTTCCCAGAAAGAAAAAGAAACCAGGCTGGTTAGTAGTAAGTCTCTTTGCTTAACCTTGACCCCAGTGTGGTGATGCATGCCTGCATGCCTTTAATCCCAATATTCTGGAGGAAGAAGAAGGAAAATTTCTATGAATTTGATGTTAGCCTGTTCTACATAGTAAGTTCTAGTCCAGCCAAGGCAATACAGTAAGACATTTATCTAAGCCAGCATTTCCCAAAGAATATTATGTATATACTGCACATGTACCAACATTTCTTAGAAGAAAGGTAAGTTTCTGGGACTGTAAAGCATGGGCAATATGTTTATTGAATTCTCTATATGCAGATTCATATGCATATTAATAAATCAACACTTCTAAAATACTCAGCAGTATAAAACAAAAAAAAAAATCCCAAAATCCTTAAAACTAAATAGTACTTTCTTACTAAAGTTACTGGTATTCATGTACATTCTGAGTATAAGATACAAAGAATGGAGTCTAGATTATACTGAAGTAATCATTATTCCATGAATACTCAAAAGTATTTCTTGTGTACAAAACTCATAATACAAATATTCAGAGGGTCTCATGTTGATAGTATAGTAGTGAATATAGTTAGTTACCTTTCAAAATACAAGTATAAAGCCAGTATGTAGCATAATTAAAATTGTACCATTCTTTCTAATCTATCTCTACTGCCTGCACTAACAGACTGTTTACTTCATTCAGTATATTGTCTATGTGTCTGTTGCTGGACTACATGCTTCATTGTGTCTCATGAAGCTATGAAACTAAGCTAAGAAACTAAGAAACAATTAGACCCTCAAACCTTAGCTAAGCTTTCAAATAACTGAAGTCTTAGATAATAACTTGACTACTGCCAAGGTCTAAAACATCAAGATAAGATTTTTTTCAAATCCCCCACTCAAAGAAGCTGTAACACACTCACACATGAGTTTTCTTTAATTTAGGGAATTGTATCTGGGTTTTACACATGCTAAATAAATGCTCTACTCACAAGTTATAATTCAAACCAGTTTTTTTTTCTTTTTGGACTTTTAAAATTTCAGCTATTTCTCCAAGGCCAGCCTTAAACTTGAGATCTTCTTTGTCTCAAGCTCCACACTACCTGGGATTATAGGACTTTATAGCAACATATACTATATGTATCCCAAAACCTAGAAATATAAAATATTATGCATTTAATAAACATGTATATACATTCCTAAACTATGAATATAGATATATACGTATGTATTCTTAAATAATGCCTATAATCCTGTAACCCTAAAAGTACAAATCTATGTACTCAGCTAAGGGTGCTTGGAGATTCAGGCAATATGAGCAATTCACAGTGGGGTGGAGGGATCTATTATTAGTGAACATAAAAGATGATGACTAAGTCCTTTTTAGACTATCAGCACCCTGGACGTAACTTTATGTCTGGACAAAGGCTATTCCATTTTAAGATTACATCTTAAAAATCTGACTAAGCTGTGCTATCTCCTCCTGCTAACTAGGGTGCCTGGCACAGAAGTGATGCTCATTAAAGCTTTCCAAAGTGAACTGAATAGAGAAGTCCTCAAATGATGTGAACTGGAGTACAGACATACATTTAGCCTAGCAACGGTAGTGATTCCTAAGTGGCATTAACTATAGAGAGTTGAATTGGGGTTTTTTCAATGCCTCTTTCCTCCACAATGATTTAGACTTAACCTAGGGCTTAGAGCATGATTGAAGCTGCAGGTGGGAAGCAAATAACTGTAGAAGTGCAGACAGCAAATGCTGGAAATCAGGCAGGGGACTGATTCACATGTTAAGATGCCTAGAGAAAAAGGTAGCATTGGAATAGGTAAAGGAATTTCAAAGAAAGGGGTTAAAAGCAAGAGGCTAACAGCATTTCCCAAGATTCTCAGATGCTGTGTTAAGTTTCTAAACTCTCACTGATTCTGATTATAAAATGCCTCTTCCACAGACAGCCCAGGGTGGGGGAAACTATTTTAACATAATACTATTTCCTTTCCTCTTTCAACAATTTCAGTACAGATTCTAGAGACTCACAATGTGTAACCACTGAAATGTTAAGGAGAAATATGCGTACCAGCACAGAATAGTGATATTAATTAAGAAAGGAGATTTTTGCATAGACCCAGAGAGGCCAATGTCTTCCATTAAATAACAAGTTGAGGGTAAGGGTGAAAGAACATCTTAATTCCTGAGACAAGCATCAACAAAATGACTAAAAAATCTACAGTTCAAATCACTTCCTACTTCCTAAAGATGCTCTTTCTTTTCAACCTAGCTGAGTGAAGAAGGTACTTCCCTGGAGATGGCAATTAGATTAGAAAGCCTGGAGCCTTCTCCTTGATTACCTAAAATCATGCTAAGCCCTTGAGCTAACTTAGATGGATGGTAATGGCTTCTAGGAGATAGACAACTCTGAAAAGACCAACGCCATTGAACTTTCTTTTCCATTTACTCACTTAATACTTTGAAAATACTTTTATAAATTTTATTAAAGAGACTGCAAGCCTTTTAAAAATGAATTGGAGTGTTTTCTTCCTATTTCAATTAACTCAATGAAATTCTGTCAGGAGTTGTTAACAGCAATCTTTCTGCATCATGAAGGGTCAAGCCTTACTCTCATCCTTAAAGTGAGTTCGAAGTCTAATCAGTATAATGAATCAAGAAGTCATTAACATTTGGGGGGAACACCCTAAATTGCTGGAGTTCTGCGATCATACCTGAGGATTCTAGCTTTTTCTTGGTCATGCTGCTTGTCAAAGAACTTTGTGATTAAAAAGGAAGACTACTATTTACCAAGTGGATAAATGAGAGACTTGCTTACGAAGAGATTAGTCTACTATGGAGAACATTATTTGTGTGTTGAAAATAGGATCTCACTTATACCCTCATTTTGTGATGTTAGGGATCAAACACAGGGTCTTCTATGGACTAAGAATCACTGAGTTTCATCCTCATTACTATACCCTCTTTGAAGTTATTCTAGAAGACAAAACTGTCGGATATATTTGTATTTAAGGACAATTCTTCTAGTATTTTGTGAACATTAATACAAAAATAGAAAACAGAATTTTCTATTTTCTACATGTGATGTACCTTAGACACCCACATGTCACTTGGCCAGGTAGTCTTAGTTTCTTCGTTTACCAGCAGGATATCAATATTTTCCATTATCAAAGTTGTGATTTGGGAATTGCATATTTACTGGGATAATATGAAGATAACTTACCAAGTTTCCTGGTTCTACTCTTTTGCTACTATAATGAAAAAGATGTGTGTCAGATGGACTTGGGAGGCAAGGATATGTAATGTGATTTATAGGGAGAGCTTAATTTTAGAAGGTAGTGGAAACAATAAAAGGGAGATTTCGAGGTACCTGGCTTTACTCCTGAGACAAATTTCATCATTTGGTAACTCTTTGACCATATGTTTGTATGTAATGTTTTAAATATATGTTTGGTTTTCATGTTAGTGTTTTCTTAAAAACAAAATTTGCTTAACCTCTTTTCCTACTTCTCTGTCTTTGGTTTATGGAGGGCTTGTGATTAATTGGCATTATTAATTAATAAGTCTTAATGTCAGCCTATGATAAGAAATAATTAACTAGTGTGTATTCTGTCAAGTTGTAATGAGAACTGATGTGTCTTTTTACCTTTTTATTTTATTTTAGGTGAAGATATATTATTTTAGTAAACATTTGGGATTTTTTTAAGGAGATAGTACTTTAGTACTTTTTGAATTTAACCAGTGTTTACTAAACAACTTCAAGACCACTAGAGCACATAAAATAATATAAATAAAGCAATGTGAAGGAACTTATCTATCTGAAGAGCATAAATTAGTCATAAAAAATCTGTAAACCCACAAACAACATGCACATGTGTGAATTGTCAGAGTAAATGAACACTGTCTCCATACTTAAGCTGACAGCGTTGACTGTTATAGAGGCTCTGCATTGTGATAGTAATGAAGAAGATGGTGTGTAGAAAATGGGCTTGGGGGATGAGGTAGTGTAATGCTTAATTTTAGGAGGTAGTAGAAAATACTGAGAGGAAGGCCCCAAGGAAAAACATGTTGGCCTGGGGTCCAAGCTACCTGGCTTTGTTCCTGATGCAAACTTCATCATGTGATAGTTCTTTGATCTTAGACTTATCACTTCTTAGCTCCAAACTTTAGGACTCCTTAGTGCAGAAGTCTGCAGTTAAGGATGTTCCAATCAGGGAATTCTAGAATTTGGAACTTTCTTGTAGAGACATGAATTGTAAAATATAAATGTTGCATGTCTTTTAAGTTCCCAGTGGGCTCAGGAATGAAAAGAAAGAGAAAAGATAAGAGGGAAGGAGGACAAACTTCTATTCAGGAAGGCCTAGAACCACAAAAAGGAAAAGTCTAGCAGGACAAAACATCTACAAGACAGAAAATTCTGTATCAAACATTTTAATCGCTTCCTGGACAGATAGGACAGGTTTAGTTTACCTAACCCCCAAATCTAAACCGGCAAAGTCTCCCAAATCCAAAACTTTTTGAGTACTGACAAATGGAAAATTCCAAACTTGACTTCATGTGGTGAGTGGAATTCAAAACACTGGTACATTAAAAAAATATATAATTATCTTCAGGATATTTATATAAAGTACACATTTAATATAAATCAACTAGGTGTTTAGACTGTTGTCCCATCCCCCAGGATATTTCACTGGGAATATGTAAACACACTAAAATGAGAGAAAATGGCAAAAGCCACTTTGGATAAGGTATACTGATTATACTCAGTCTGTGTCATATGATAGCACAGACACAACCTTTGTAAATGAAAGCCAAGGTTTTAATCCCACTTGCTCATTTATCTATGGTTCCAAGAAAGTTCCTTCCCAGAATTTTCTAAGGCATATTTTATTTTTACTGTGCTTCATTTCATTAAGTTTTCATATTCTGTGAATCTGAGAGAGAGAGAGACAGAGACAGAGACAGAGACAGAGAGAGAGACAGAGAGAGAGAGAGAAGTAAATTTGGAGGAAGCTTGGATCAGTCAAGTCTGTTGACACCATTTTCCCCAACAACACTATCTCTGTATCTTATGTCTCAAGCTTTTTGCCTTTTAAAAATCTGGTGTAGTAAGTTCTAATCTTTGATTTTTTTGGATAATCACTGTAATTGATTTGCCATGCCACAAACCGCACCCTTATTAAAAAGTAAACTTGGGGCTGGAGAGATGGCTCAGCGGTTAAGAGCACCGTCTGCTCTTCCAGAGGACCCAGGTTCGATTCCCAGCACCCACATGGCAGCTCACAACTGTCTGTAGTTCCAGTTCCAGGCAAACACCAAGGCAAATAAATAAATAAATAAAGTTTTTTTTTAAAAAAAAAATAAAAATAAAAAGTAAACTTTATTATTAATCAACAAATACTGTGTGTTCTGACTACTCCCCCTACTGGTTGGTCCCCAGTCATCAGGTCCCCCTATTTATTTACAGAGACACATGGTATTCAATTATGGTACTCAGCGCTACAATAGTCTTCAAGTGCCCAAGTGAATGGAAGAATTCAGTTTTCTTGAAATCTAAATCTAAGGAAGATTAAACATGGTAAAGAAGGCAATTGAAAGATCACACAGACTGAAAACTGGTCTTCTTCTTGCTCAATAGTCAAGTTGTGAAGTTTTTGAGAGAAATTAAAAATACTATTCCAGTGAACACAAGAATAATAAGAAAATGAAACAACCTCATTTGTATAAATGGAGACATTTTTAAAATTTTTTAAAAATATTTTATTGCATTGGTGTGAAGGTGTCAGGTCCCCTGGAACAGGAGTTACAGACAGTTGTGAGCTGCCATGTGGTTCCTAGGAATTGAACCTTGGTTCTCTGGAGGAGCAGTCAGTGCTCCTAACCACTGAACAATCTCTCCAGCCCTATTTTTTTAAATTTTAACTAATTTTTATTTATTTTACATCTCAACCTCTTTTCTCTCCCTCCTATCTCTCCATTCCCTTCCCCCCACCTTCCCTCTACCCATTCATCCACTCCTTCCTTCATCTCCAATCAGAAAGGGCCATGCCTCCCATGGGAGTCAACAAAGCATAGCACATGAAGTTGAGACAGGACAAAGCTTCTCCCCTTGCATCAAGGCTGGGCAAGGTAATCCAGCAAGGGAAATAGGTTTCCAAAAGTCAGTTCAAGTGCCAGGAACAGATCCTGATCCCACTGCTAGGAGTCCTACAAAAAGACCAACCTACACAACTGTCACACACACATGCAGGGGGCCTAGCTGTCATGACAGTGTCCAGTGTCAATGAGTTCCTGATCTCAGGTCAGCTGTTTCTATGGGTTCCTCTTGAAACCCCTGGCTCATACAGTCCCAGTTGAAGCCTTTTTGTGCTCTTTATAGAAGAACAAACTAGTCACAGCATTACTTTAAATCAACTCAATTCTGTGAAGACTGAAGGAAGTAAAGATAATTAGCTAACCATGGCCTCTTCACAAGATGTTTTAAAATTTTTTATGTGTATGAGTACTCTGTCTGCATGTCTATCTGTGTACTATGTACATGTGTGGAATCCTCAGAGACCAGAAGAGGCTGTCAGATGCCCTATGACTTGGAGTTACAGGTGGCTGTGCATCACCATGTGGATGCTAACTGTCGAATCCAAGTCCTCTAGAAAAATCACCCTGTGTTCCTAACCACTGAACAATCTCTCCAGCCCTTGGTTCAGAAGATTTAATTAAAGAAAGTGATTCTGAGAGTTGCAGAGTGAAGTAGTATATGTTTATGCAGACACTGTAGTCATTATTCAGAAGACTTAGTAAAATAATATATGAAGATGGCTATACTAAATAACAATTTTCCAATGTATAAGGACAACTTTATACTAGAAAAAGGGGGCTGGAGAGATGTTGCAGTGTTTAAGAGCACTGACTGCTCTTCCATAGGACCTGGGTTCAATTCCTACATGGTAGCTCATAACTGTCTGTAACTGCAGGATCCACCACCATCTCCAAGACATATACAAGCAAAACCACCAATAAAATAAAATAAATAAAAATCCGGGACAGCCAGAGATACACAGAGAAACCCCTGTGTCAAAAAAACAAAATAAAAGGAAAGAGAAAGAAAAGAAAAAGATTCAGCCCAGGACTTTCACAGCCAAAGAGGAGAAGCCAATGCTGAGTTTCAAAGGCTCCAAATACCAGAGGCCCCTCTATGTAAGGACTCAATCACAATGGATGACTTTTGGAGGTAATCAATGCTATTGTCTTACTTAATGGGCTATTTTTGGGAAGAATCACCATAACCAAGACAATTTTCTTTAGCAAAGAAAGCATTTCATACCATTTTGGATAGTTAGTTCATGATCGTCATGACGAGAGACAAGTATGGTGCTAGAGCAGTAGCTGAGAGTTTTATATCCTGATCTGCAGGTAGAGAAAGAGACATGGGGCTTTTGCAACTTAAAAGCCCACCTTCCAGTGACACACCTTCTTCATCAATGTCACACCTCCTAACCCTTCCCCAAAAGTACTACCAACTAGGAACCAAGCATTCAAACATATGAGCCTATGGGAGCCATTCTCATTCAAACTACTACACCCATTTACTGTTCTAAAAACGCTAGGTTATTAAGACTTATTCTGAAGCTACTCTTCCAGTGCTTTTTAAATAAGTGCAATAACGACATTTCTATAACAGCAGTTCTGTTTGTGACATGGCTTACTGAATATTTTAAGCCCATAGTTGAGACCTATACTGCTTATTTACAATGCCCCTAGGCCCCTGAGAGTTTTAATGGGAATGTACAATGAGATTAATGTACCTGCCAATTACATTTATTATATAGCTCGTGGTTCAAGGAATAATTTTAAATTTGGGATTTTCCTTTAAAAATACATTTAAGGCTACAACTAATATAGAAAGAAATGTCACTGATGGATATGTGAAAACTAGATTGAAAACATTGTAGAAAGCCTTAATCTTTATAGATGCCTTTAAGAATATTTTTTTAATTCATGAGGGGGGATCAAAATGAACATTTACAGAAATATGGGGAGAAGTTTTTTTCCAACCCTCATAAATGACTTTGAGGGATCTAAGACTTAAAATGAAAATGTAGCTAAAGATAATGGCAGAAATGACAGCCAAGCTCGAAGTAAAAGTGCTCCCTGAAACTATGACTGAGCTGTTGAGATCTAATAATAAAATGTTAACAGACAAGGGCTCACTCCTTATAGATGAACAGAGGGTGGCTTATTGTAATGGAATCTACTCTTGGTAAAGAAGCTATGAACACTATGTAAATGGTAAGAAAGCCTTTTGTCTATTAAAATAGTTGACCATTCAGGTTAGCCTTGAACTCATAGAGACAGAAGAAGTTCTGTCTCTGGAGTTTTGGGATTAAAAGTGTAGGTCACTACTCTGGCTTTCCAAGTGCTGGGATTAAAGGTGTGTGTGATTGACTCTCAGCTGTTTATCTTTGTATTTAAGGATCAAGGATTTCTTGAGCTGTCTGCCTAGGATTTGACTGTGTGTTTTTTTCTGGTATCCTAGCATTTATTAAATATCTACAAATATCCACAGTTGGCCAATCAGAAACGGGTTTTAAAATAACTCCAATTTTGAAAGAAATTCTATTGTGTATAAATGCTGGAAAATGGCATTTTATGCTACAAGAAATACTTCATGAAAGGGAGAGTCAGTTGATGCAATGGACTCCATTATTGTTCTATTTGAAAATAATTCAAAGCCATCCCAATTTTGAACATCCACTACCCTCATTAGTCAGCATCCACCACCATCAAAGCAAGACACTCTACCAGGATTAGGGTTAGGGTTAGGGTTAGATTATACCTTTCTTGGAGGCTCAGTTGGTATCATTTTAGCAAGAAAATGTTAAACAAAAATATACCACTTTATAATGCTTTTGCATACTCACTGGATGAGTATAATTTAAATACTGTGTTTATATGTTCACTAAGTCAACTAAAAAATTCATATGAATCATTTTGTTGTGGTGGTCTGGAACTGAGCCCAAAGTCTCTCCAAGATATACCTATACTAAGTTGGCATAATAGTATATGTTATCTTTTGTAGGGTCATTTTGAAGACTAAATGATTTATTTTGAACCAGCTGTGCTATACTTCTTGTAACCTTCCATAAACAATACATGTCAGTAATACATGTAAGCCATTTTGTCAGATTTCTGGGGTCCTAGTTTGGCTTGAGTGTTTTGCTAGATAAGTCAGCATATACATAGAGCCTGCTTTAGCTCCTCTTTGAGGCCTGAGGTTTTATCATCTTGAATCTGTGGACTTTTGTGTTGGTTTATGCAACAGCCTACTCCCCCACACTATGAGACTTCTTCAACCTCTGGACCAGAAAAAAGATTTGAGGCATCTCTGCTATTTTCAATTTGTTACTACCTAGATCTGCCTAGCCATAGTCATTCTAAATGAATAGAATTAGATTGTGTCCATGTTTTGAAATGCTGTTAGATGGATCTGATTTAACTCCTGTCAGCACAGAATTTTCACAGAACACTAAGGAAGCCTTTTCCCAAAGCCAGGTTCCATAGCCGCACTTCCCCTCATTCACAGAGGTTTCCCAGGAGCCCCTGCTATGGCAACAACCACAGGCTCTTTGTTCAAATATGTCCAGCAAAGATCTGTCTCATGATTAGTTTTGATTATATAGGAATTCCAAACAAAAGGAGATACTTTACTGCTCTGGAGGCAGTGGGACCTGGGAGAATGGAGCCTACAAATGAGGCAGACTAAAGTCCCATGCAATAGTCAACCTTATCCAGAGCATCAGACAACTCTGAGGGCTAAGAGGAGTTACATGAGTAAAGTATACAATTACAAAGACAAGCCACATGAGGCAAAATCAGGCTTTTTCCATAGAGACATATAAACAAATAACAATGACCATTTGTAATGAATAATCTGAAGTAAACTCACTCCTATCTAGTATAACTGAGGGGCACACAAGCACATTCTAAATACAATTTCATATTTTTGAAGAAACTGATGCCACAGGACTGTTGTTTTGTTTCCTTGGAGTTTTTTTCACAAGCACTAAGAATTCTTGTCACACAACTCCATTGCTGGACCATGTTCTGATAGGAGACTAGTGAATTTGTTATAGATACGAAGATTATGAGAGCCACAATCCTTGCAAAGCTGTTCCTATACAGAAGACCCAGTCTTTGTTTTGGGGAAGCATAGACCTCAATGAGGAAAAAAAATATTCATCTCCTTGATGTTACAAAGCATTTCAAAAGTGTTTAAATTATCCACTTAGCTTTGTCAACTCAGATAAGGGGTATGATTCTGGTGGGGAGGAAAAGAGGAGTTTTTCCCCCCTTGTTCTCCTTAATCTCAGCAGCAGCTCAACTGACTCAGCCCTCCATCATTCTTCCTTTTCTCCCTTACTTGTCTCTCCCTGCAAGTACCACTTCTGTCATGCTCCACATTATTCTAATTCCATCTCTGTCCACAGTTCTTCCTCCTACTACATTTCCTGAATATATCTCTGCTATTCACCAGGGCATTTGATTAAGTAGTTACTGTGTCAAAGACAATCATGAGCTCATTTCTCCCAAGGTAGGAGCCGTTCCAGACAACCACCTCACCCTTGGTAACAGTGTAATCTATATGAAGGCAAAAAGTCACCCAGCCCAACACAAAGCAACAACAACAAAAAAGCCATCCAAAGGATTATGGCAACTATATATATAAAACAATGTCTAGGGGCAGTTTGTGTTACCTAGATTTCAGTATCCATGGATATAATGAAAGAATACTTTCCAAGTAGAGGCAGATCTTTTTGCAACATATACATGGTTATGTGGGTAACTGGAAACAACAGTTCAAAAACACAAGAAGACAATCAGCTAAGCAAGGTTAGTAAACACAGCAGATCTAGCTGAATTAATGCATTAATTCTGAGTAATCTCAGCTGCAACTGTGAGAGAAAAGTAATGTTTTCCTTGTACTTGGTATCCAACACTGTACATGTCCTCTTTATTTTTCTTGCTGTTCTTTAGCTTAGAATTGCAACACTGAATAGAAAATTCTCTTTTTGAATGGACTTGTACTTGAAAATTTCTAATTTGTGGAATCCAGATGGTTGTTGGAATTCTGCAATATATCAGAGCTCTCCAATCTGGAAGACTGGGAAAGCATTTAATGCATTGATCTTCCAATTGTACTTCATTAATGAAAGCTAAGTATCACTGCTTTCCTTGGCAATTAAAGAGTTGGCTATTGTCAAGTAATTGCCAGATACTGACAAGAGTATAGGGAAATAGTTGTTCACACACACTACCAGTGAGAGTAGAAATTTATGTAGCCATTTAACAATGTATCAAAAATTCAATTCTCTTTGATCCATCAATTCTATTATTTGGCGAATGTTCCACAAACATATAATATTTAATTGAGTATATAATGCATATTTATTATTAGATGAAGTTGTGTGTAATTTGAATATGTCAGAAATTGTGGTGCATTTTTTATTCAATAAAATATGCTATTGTCTCATATCCACAAGGAGAATCTTTGACAGTTTTTTGTTGAAGTGTCATTTATAATGGTAAGGTTTAGAAAAGCCTCATATGCATAAATAGAAGCCTAGATAACTAACATATTCATCCCAAATAATATCCCAGGAAACTATGAAAAGGAATGAGATTGTGCTATGTGTGATGATTTGAAAAATTGTGTCAAGAAATATATAATAAATGAAAAATATGAAGACATATAACATTAAGCTTAAAATAAAAACTTCAATAGGGCACAATATATGCATAGTTTATGATATGTGTATGTATAATTTTCTGGTGTAACAGGTAAAAGAAACTATTGTCTGAGATTTCTTCTTGGGTGAAGGTTAGGTAGTGGGAGACATTTAATTTTCATTTTGTATGTTTTTGGGCAATTTGAATTTTTCTACTATGCTCACATATTGAATTTTTCTTTAAAGGCCACAAGAGGTTTCTTAGAGATAAATTACTATTCTTTTTTCTCTTTTTTTATGCTTCCCTGTATTAAAAACACACAATAGATGTTATTTTAAAAAGGAAATCAATAAGACAGGCCCTGTCTCGATAGAGTTCATAATGAGTGTGATAAACCAGGGAACAGATGGTTTCCTAGATCCAAGAATAAAGGCTTGAACAAAGTGCCTGGGGGGTATATGGAAGAGAAATTTATTCCATCTCTTTAGAGGCATAAATAAAGTGTCAGAGAAGATGTCATATTTGAGGTGAGGCTTGGTAGAGCAGAGGATGTTGGTGAGAAGCAGTACAGAACACACAGACAGTCCATCAGACACAGCAGTCTGGAGGCTATAACTGGGTCAGAGAATTTAGAGAGATATGGTTGGGGCAGAGACACATTAATGTGTGGGCCTGAGTTAGCATGTGAGAAGTATGCACAGTATGTGCTCTCATATTGGAGCTTCTAATTCTTCAACTCTAACCCTAAGACCACTGTTAAAGGAATCCCTGACCCTAAGAGCAGCACTAATAACAGAGACAGCCCAGAGTTTAAAGGTCTGCCTGATTATTTTCTAAAGTGGTAAGGTGGAGTTCTAGAGAATCTGTACAGAATGTATTTTACATGCAACCAGAACTCAAAAATTCTGGCAGTTCTTAATATTCTTATCTTTAGCATTCCTGCTTCTGGACTCTGCCAATATAGTGGGAACTCAGTAAATCTCTGCTAAAGAACAATTTGTGAGAGATTTGATAAGATACATGAAGAGATGTTATGAAAGATCTTACTTCCTAATTCTCTACCTAGCCCATAATACCACAGGATCTAAAATATTTACAACTCTAAATGGCATACCATCACACAGATACAACACACACATATATACATGATTAAGAGGAAAGTAAAAAATATAAAACAAGAAAAGTGACTCTCTCTCCTAGAAGCTATTACATTCTATTATGTTGTAGGAGAGAGTTTTGGATTTGTTTTAACAGAAATGCAGAAAAAGTGCAGTATACTGAACAAATTATGTCATGATAGATTGTATGATTGACTCGGTTTATATCTAGGTCTGTGAGTACATTTATTTCTTCAGTCATGTATTAATTTGTTCCTCCATACATAAGGACATATTATGTCCTAGGTGCTAAGCTGGAATAGAAGCTAAAATATACTACTGAAAATGATAGACAAAATCTCTGTTTTTATACATCTTACATTCTAGTGTGGAAGATATAAATCAATAAAAAAGCACACAAACACAAAATTATTGATTGTAGTAAAGGATCCAAGGGAAAAGAACATGATCATATGGCTAGATGAAACAAAAAAAATATTATCTGTTCTTGACAAGTCGTGGAGTGCTTTTTTGAGGAAGCATTTCAGCTAAAATTTGAAAGAGTAGCTAGAACTCATAACCTGTGTAGCTTTGCAAACAGATGTTTCTTTTCTTGATCATAGAAACAAAGTCTAGAGACATACAAATCAGTGTTCTGCAAACCACAGGTTGTTAACTCTATTTAAAACTTACTGGTATTTGTTTCCAAATGTAGTATAACCAAGTGGATAAGGTTGAAATAGAATGGAATGAAATTTTCCATTATCATTACTGAGAATAATTATTTTGTGAAACAATGTAAAATGATTATCTTTCTGTAGATTCCAGACCAAATAGTACAAATCACTGATCCAGTTGCTGTACCTTTCCTTTCCACAATTATAAGTTACTGGATAATAGCTGGGTATTCTAGTCCCATTCTTTTAAACACAGTAGTCTTTCTATGTCTCTGTTCATATTCTTTTCAATAATCATGAAAGCAGGAAAGGACCAACCACCATTAACTGAGTGCCTACACTCGAGTGTGACAATGCATAAAGTACCTTGTATACATAATACCATTAATTTGTCACAGTAACCCCATGAGGTAGACACAATTCATCATTCCATTGTACAAATTAATAAGCCTGAAAGGCTGTTTAAGAACCTCTTAGGCGTCAATCATTTATGTTTGATGATCCAAGTTTTGGACCACTTTGAATTAAGTCAACCTTTTTCTAGAAAAATCATTTTCTCATTCCTGAGCAACTGTGTGTGGACTTCAAAAGCATTTTACTCTGAAACAACAGTGTTTTCAGCTAAAAAGTTAACAAATATAGGA
>PVIH01005036.1:57539-130240 GCA_004025045.1 Sigmodon hispidus
GAATAATGGCATATACTATTAGTGCACTAGCTATGCTGATATGTTAAAAGAATAATGGCATATACTATTAGTGCACTAGCTATGCTGATATGTTAAAAGAATAATGGCATATACTATTAGTGCACTAGCTATGCTGATATGTTAAAAGAATAATGGCATATACTATTAGTGCACTAGCTATGCTGATATGTTAAAAGAAATCTCCAAAGAAGGGAAATTTGAAGATCAATAATCTCCTTAATAAGAATAGTTAGAAACAGAGTGATACTTTTGTAGGTTGGGAGACACAGTGGTTTGCGAGTGAAGCCACAAGAGCAAGTCCTCAGTGAGGAGACCCTGATGCTATCAGAAAGAGAGTCAAACTGGCTTATTGAATCCCTGCCAACACTGAACAAAATAGATTGGCAGGTGCCTCTGTACATTTGTACTCCAATTACCTCATTCTTCCTCAGCAAACAATGAGAACAGATGAAAGCCAGGGAAAAACTCCTCAATGACTCAATAGAAAAAAGTTAATAGTCTTTGGGGGTCACAGAATTAAAACTCCAAAGACAATTTTTATTTGCCATAGAATGAGTTTTAGTTAAAGAGGTTATTATAATAATGTAAAGATAATTTCACAAGTGGCAACCTGCAGGATGATATGATGAAAAGTCACTTTGATCATGGGAGTCATAAAATTCTATTTATGGTACTGACAAATTCAGGTTTGGAGAATCTTCACTTCTATGGGCCTTGGTTTCCCCAGTGTATAAATTAAAAATGACAAACAACTGACTAACTCTTACGGTTGTAAGGGACAAATATCAAGAACACATGGGGAAATATGCTTTTAACCAAGACCTGAACACAGCAAGGAAGAGGAAACAGAAGAAAAAACATTAAAAACACTTTCATGAAGATTATAGAAGCCTTAAAAGAGGATATTAAAACAAATCCCTTAAAGAAATAAAAGAAAATACAAACAAAAAATTGGAAGAGATTAAACAAATCCTTCAAAGAAAACTAAGAAAGATAAAACCAACAAATGAAAGAAACATCCAGGGAACTAAAAATTGAATTAGAAATGATAAAGAAGGCACAAAACGAGGCAAAGGAGGAAATAGAAACTCTGAAAAAATGATCAGAAACTACAGATACAAGTTTAACCAACAGAATCCAAGAGATGGAAGACAGAATCTCAGGAGTGGAAGACTCACGGTGGAAATAAATCACTCTAAGAAAACACTAAAACCAAAAAAGTCATAACACCAAATATTCAGGAAATGTAGGACACCATGAAAAGGCCAAACCTGAGAATAATAGCAATAGAAGAAGAATACTAGCTTAAAGGAACAGATAATGTATTCAATAAAATCATAAAAGAAAACTTTCCCAACCTAAAGAAGGAAATGTCTATAAAGATAAAAGAAGCTTACAGAACACCAAATATATTAGATCCCCCCCAAAAAAGTCTGTTCACCACATAATAACCAAGCCATAAAACATACAGAACAAAAAAAATATTAAGAGCTGCAAAAGGAAAGGGCCAACTTAGCTATAAAGGCAGACCTATCAGAATAACAACAGACTATTCAATGAAAAAAACAAAGGAAGCAGGTCCTGGTCAGAAGTTATAAAGACACTAAATGAGCATGGCTGCCAACCCAGACTACTATACCCAGCAAAACTAGCAATCACCATAGATGGAGTAAGGAATATATTTCACGACATAGACAGATTGAAACAATACCTATCTACCAATCTGGCCCTCCAGAAAGCATTAGAGGGAAAACTCCAACCTAAGAAACCCAGATACATCTGTGAAACCACAATCAGTCAGTAATCCCACAGAAGAAAAGCACAAAGAGAGGAAATATAGAAAAGCTACCACCAAAAATGACAGGGAATAACAATCAGTGGTCATTAATATTCCTTAGTATCAATAGACTCAATTCACCTAAAAAAAGACACACCCTAACACAATGTATACAAAAACAAAAGCCTCCCTTCTGCTGCATACAAGAAACACACCTTAATTTCAAAGACAGACTCAGGCTCAGAGTAAAGACATGGGAAAAGATTTTCTAATTAACTGGCCCCAAGAAACAAGCTGGTGTTACTATCCTAATATATAACAAAGTAGACTTCAAACTAAAATCAATCAAAAAAGACCAGGATGGACATTACTTATTCATCTCAGAAAAATTCAATCAAGATGAGATCTCAAGCCTGAATATTTATGCCCCTAATAGAAGGACACCTTCATATGTAAAAGAAACCTACTAAAGCTTAACCCCACATCAAATGTCACACTCTAATAATGGAAGGCTTCAATAACCAACTTTCACTCTTGGATAGGTCAACCAGACAAAGATTCAACAGAGAAAAAAGGGACCTAACAGATATTATGAGGCAAATGGACTTAATAGATATTTATAGAAGCTTCCATTCAAACACAAAAGAATATATATATTTCTCAGCACCCCATGGAACTTTTTCTAAAATTGACTACATACTTGGTCATAAGGCAAATATCAATAGAAACAAAAAACTGGGAATAACCCCTTGTATCATATCAGACCACCAAGGCCTAAAGTAAGAATTCAGCGACACCAAAATTTCAGAAAGCCTACAAACTCATGGAAACTGAACATCTCTATATTGAAACAAGAGAAATGTCACACAAGAGACCTAACAATTCAGCTGAAGTCTTTAGAACAATTGGAAGCAAACTCACCTAGAAGGAGTACACGGCAAGAAATAATCAAACTTAGGGCTGAAATTAGTACAATAGAAACAAAGAGAATCAATGAATCAAAAAGTTGGTTCTTTGAAAAAGGCAACAAGATAGACAAACCCTTTTCCAAACTAACCAAAAAGTAGAGAAAGAACATTCAAATGAATCAGAAATGAAAAGGGAGACATAACAAAAGACACCCGGAAATCCAGAGAATTATTAGATCATACCTTGAAAATCTATATTCTACTAAAATGGTAAGCCTAAAAGAAATGGACAGCTTCCTGGACAAGCACCAATTAACAAAATTAAATCAAGAAGAGATTAAAGACCTAAACAGACCTACAACACTGAAGGAAATTGAAGCTGTTATTAAAAGTCTCCCAAATAAAAAAGCCTAGGACCAGAAAGTTTCACTGCAAAATTCTACCAGACATTCAAAGAAGAACTAATATCAATACTCAACAAACTGTTCCATACAGTAGAAACTGATGGAACATTGACAAACTCCTTTTATGAAGCCACAATTATCCAGATACACCAGCCACTCAAAGATGCAACTAAGAAGGAGAATTACAGACCATCTCTCTCATAAACATTGTTGTAAAAATACTCAACAAAATTCTGGCAAACCGCATACAACAACATATAAAAAAATATTATCCACCATGATCACATAGGCTTCATCCCAGAAATGTAGGGATGGTTCAACATATGAAAAACTGTGAATGTCATCCATCATATAAACAAATTGAAGGAAAAAAAACATAATAATTTCCTTAGATGCTGAAAAAGCCTTTGACAAAGTCCAACACCACTTTATGATAAAAGCCCTGGAGAGAACAGGAATACAGGGGTAATACCTAAGTATAATAAAGGTGATATACAAGAAGCCAATTGCAAACATCAAACTAAGTGGAGAGAAACTCAAAGCAATCCCACTAAAATCAGGAACTAGACAAGATTGTTCCTTTTCTCCTTATCTATTCAATATAGTTCTCAAAGTTTTAGCTAAAGCAATGAGAACGAAAAGACACTAAGGAGATACATATTGGAAATGAAGAAGTGAAACTATCCCTATTTCCAGATGACATGATTGAATACATAAGTGACCCACAAAATTCTACCAGGGATCTTCTACAGCTGATAAACACCTTCAGCAATGTAGCAGGATACAAGATTAACTCAAAGAAATCAGTAGCCGTTCTTTACACTAAAGATAAAAGGGCTGAAAAAGAAATAAGGGAACCATCACCCTTTAAAATACCTGCAAATAGCATTAACTACCTTAGTGTAACTATAACCAAAGAAGGCACAGACTTGTTTGACAAAAACTTTAAACTATTGAAGAAAGAAATTGAAGAGGATATCAGAAAATGGAAGGATGTCCCATGCTCCTGGATAGGTATGATCAACATAGTAAAAATGACAATCTCACCAAAAGCAATTTACAGATCCAAAGCAATTCCCATCAAAATACCAACAAAATTTTTAAGGCCTTCAAAGAACAATACTCAACTTCATTTGGAATAACAGGAAAGCCAGAATTGCCAAAACAATTTTGCTCAACAAATGAACTGCAGGAGGCATCACCATACCCGACTTTAAGCTACACTATAGAGCTACAGTAATAAAAACAGCCTGATACTGGCATAAATACAGACTTGTGGATCAATGGAATCAAACTGAAGACCCTGACATTAACCCACACACCAATGAACACCTGACTTTTGACAAAGAGGTAAAAAATATTCATTGGCAAAAAGTATATATCTTTAACAAATGGTGTTGGCATAGCTGGATGGTAGTGTGCAGAAAAATGCAATTAGATACAACAAGCCTATCATTATGCACAAAACTCAAATTCAAGTGGATCAAAGACATTAACCCAAACTTGATAGAAAAGAAAGTGGGAAAAACCCTCCAACATATTGGCACAGGTGAGCAGTTCCTAAATATAACACCAGTAGCACAGACACTAAGAACAACAATCAATAAGTGGGATCTCCTGAAATTGAGACGTTTCTATAAGGCCAAGGACACAGTCATTAAGACAAAACAACAGCCTACAGAATGGGAAAAGATTTTCACCAACCCTAGAAGTGACAGAGGACTGATATGTAAAATATATAGAGAACTCAAGAAACTAGAGCCCAAAGCTCTAAATAACCCAATTAAAAATGGGGTTCAGAACTAAAAAGGGATTTCTCAGCAGAACAATTATAAATGGCTGAAAGGCACTTGAAACAAATCTTCAGCATCTTTAGCCATCAGAAAAATGGAAATCAAAACAACTTTGAGATACCACCTAACACCTGTCAGAATGGCTAAGATTAAAAACACAGAAGACAGCCTATGCTGGAGAGAATATGGAGAAAGAGGAACACTCCTCCACTGTTGGTGGGAGTGTAAGCTTGTTCAGCCACTCTGGAATAGAGGTTTCTCAAAAAACTGAGAATCCAGGAACATGGGAGATATTTCCATTTTCTGATATCCTCTTCAATTTCTTTCTTCAGTGATTTAAAGTTTTTGTCAAATAGATCTTTTACTTCTTTGTTTATAGTTACTCAAAGGTATTTAAATGCTACTAGCAGCCATTATAAAGGATGATGTTTCCCTTATCTCTTTTTCAGCCCTTTTATCTTTTGTGTATTAGAGGGCTACTGATTTCTTTGAGTTAATCTTGTATCCTGCTATATTGCTGAAGATGTTTATCAGCTGGAGAAGTTTCCTGGTAGAATTTTATGGATCGCTTATGTATAGAATCAAGTCATCTGCAAATAGAGATAATTTGACCTCTTCCTTTCCAATTTGTATCCCCTTAATCTCCTTTTGTTCTCTTATGGCTTTAGCTAAAACTTTGAGAACTATATTGAATAGATAAGGGGAGAGGGGATAGCCTTGTCTAGTTTCTGAATAATGGGATTACTTGGAGTTTTTCTCCATTAACTTTGATGTTGTAAATCGCCTTTATTACATTTAGGTATTTTCCCTGTATTCCTGATCTCTCCAGGACTTTTATCATAAAGGAGTGTTGGATTTTGTCATGTGGGTTTTTTCTTCAATTTCTTTATATGATGGATGACATTTACAGTTTTCCTTATGTTGAACTATACCTGCATTTCTGGGATGAAGCCTACTTGATTGTGGTGGATGATATTTTTTATATGTTGTTGTATACAGTTTGCCAGAATTTTGTTGATAATTTTTGCATCAATGTTCATGAGAGAATTGGTCTGTAATTCTCTTTCTTTGTTGTGTTGTTGAGTGGCTTGGGTATCAGGATTATTGTGGCTTCATAAAAAGAGTTTGGCAATGTTCCTTTGGTTTCTAGGTAGGATCAACATAGTAAAAATGGCAATTCTACCAAAAGCAATCTACAGATTCAATGCACTTCCCATCAAAATCTCAACACGATTGTTTACAGACATTGAAAGGACAATACTAAATTTTATTTGGAGTAGCGGGAAAGCCAGGATTGTCAAAACAATTTTGCTCAACAAAAGAACCTCAGGAGGCATCACCATCCTGGACTTCAAGTTATACTATAGAGCTACAGTAGTAAGAACAGCCTGGTACTGGCATAAAAACAAACTTGTGGATCAATGGAATCAAATTGAAGACCCAGACATTAACCCACACTCCTATGAACACTTGATTTTTGAAAAAGAGGCCAAATATATTCAATGGAAAAAGGATAGTATCTTCAACTAATGGTGTTGGCATAACTGGATGGCAGTGTGTAGAAAAATGAAAATAGATCCAAACCTATCACCTTGCACAAAACTTAAATCCAAGTGGATCAAAGACCTCAACATAAACCCAGCTACACTGAACTTGATAGAAAAGAAAGTGGGAAATACCCTCCAATGCATTGACCCTGGTGCCTACTTCATAAATATAACACCAGTGGCACAGACACTAAGAACAACAATCAATTAGTGGGACCTCCTGAAACTGAGAGGCTTCTGTAAGGCCAAGGACACAGTCAAAAAGACAAATGGACAGCCTACAGAATGGGAAAGGATTTTCACCAAACCTACAAGTGACAGAGGACTGATATGTAAAATATATAGAGAACTCAAGAAACTAGAGCCCCAAACCCATAAAAACCCAATTTAAAAATGGAGTTCAGAATTTAAAAGTGACTTCTCAGCAGAATTACAAATGACTGAAAGGCACTTGAGAAAGTGCTCATCATCTTTAGCCATCAGAGAAATGCAAATCAAAACAACTTTGAGATACCGCCTGACACCTGTCAGATTGGCTAAGATAAAAGACACAGATGACAGCCTATGCTGGAGAGGTTGCAGAGCAAGGGGAACACTCCTCCATTGTTGATGGGAGTGTAAATTTGTTCAACCACTTTGGAATACAGTATGGCAATTTCTGAGAAAACTGGGACTCAATCTCCCCAAGGACCCAGCAATACCACTCTTAGGCATATACCCTAAAAATGCACTTTCACACTCCAAAAGCATTAGCTCAACTATGTTCATAACAGCATTATTCATAATAGCAAGAACCTGGAAACAACCTACATGCCCCTCAACTGAGAATTGAATTAACAAACTGTGGTCCATCTACACAATGGAGTACTACTCAGCAGTAAGAAACAAATGATATTCTAAAATTTGCAGGAAAATGGATGGATTTGGAGAATATCCTCCTGAGCAAGGTATCAAAATCCCAGAAAGAGAAGCAGGGGATGTACTCACTCATTAGTGGAATTAAAAATATATATATATATATATATATATATATATATATATATATATAAAGAGAGAGATGTCATTGTACACAAGAACTCCAGGCTCCAGCCTCACTCCTGCATTGATGGCTTCTGACAGAGAGGTGGGTAAGGAAAGACTCATTTTTTAAAGGGTCTGGCCACAAGGAGATTAATTATGTTCTAGTAAGCAAATGAACAGCATGAGTTGGTGGTTTTGTAAATAGGGAGATCTTAAGAGTGGGCATGATACTGAGAGGTCTGATATCTGAGTTTGATGGGGTGCATGATGCAAAAACACTAAATAATAAATATGTATATAAAAGAAAAAACTGGGAATCAATCACCCAAATATGCAGGAATACTACTCTTGGGCATATACCCTAAAGACACATATGCACATCCCAAAAGAATTAGCTTAACTATGTGATAGCAGACTTATTTGTAATAGCAAGAACCTGGAAACAACCTAGATGCCCCTCAACTGAAGAATGTATTAACAAACTGTGGTACATCTACACAATGGAATACTACTCAGCAGTAAGAAAAAATGATATCCTAAAATTTGCAGGCAAATAGATGGTTTTGGAGAATATCCTCCTGAGAGAGGTATCACAAGCCCAGAAAGATAAGCAGGGGATGTACTCACTTATTAGTGGACCTTAAGCAAAAGCCAACGTATGTCATTGAAAGAGGAGAATTCTTTAGCATGAATGTCTTGGATCTTCCTCTTTCCTTATAATGATACTATTTGAATCCAGTAGCTGTCTGAATTTGGTCTCCTATAATTCCACTGAATTTGCTACTGTGTCATCCACTTCTAAGAATTAAATACAATGAATAAATGGGAAAAAAAAAAGAAAAGTTAAGTGACAGAAACCTTAAAAAGAATTCTGGCCCAAACTCCCAGTCCAGTCAAAGAGAGTGAGGAGGGATTATATAAGCAAAGGGGTCAAGATCATGATGGGGAAACCCACAGAGACAGCTGAGCTACTGGGAGCTTATGGGCTCTGGACTGACAATTGGAAACCTGCATGGGACTGAACTAGGCACTCTGAATGTGGATGACAGTGTGTGGCTTGGACAGATTGTGGGGCCTCTGGCAGTGGGATTAGGATTTATTTTAAGTGCATGAACTGGCTATTTGGAGCCCATTCCCTACAGAGGAATACCTTGCTCAGCCTTCATATGGTGGATGGGTTTAGTCCTGCCTCAACTTGATATGCAGACTATATTGACTCCCTGTGGGAGTCCTTACCCTCTCTGAGAAGTGGATGAGGGGTAGGGTGGGGAAAAGCTGGGAGCTAGTAGGAGGAGGGGAGGGAAGGGGAACTGTGGTAGGTATGTAAAATTTTAAAAAAATTAAATAAATAAAAAAGGAAAAAAGATATTTTTAATTGTCTTTCAATTCTGCATGGGTTTATTATGCATATGCAGAATACATGCCTCAGTGTATATAAAAAGTGAATAAGTGTCCCAAAGGGACTCAAGAACCAATAAAGAACTTGCTTGCCTGCTTCCTTTCATCCATTGTTCATCATTTTCTAAACATGACTTTGCCCCAGACACTTGCATGGTTGTTAAGAAGATGAGATCTAACCTGAGATAATCTATCACTTCTGAATCTAGTAGAGTTACATTTCAGTATTTAAAAAGTAGCTTTAAAAAACAATTTAGTGATGCTACACTACTATTACATTGGGAGTGCATTCAGAGACATCCCAATGGGGCAGGGAGAGTTGGGAGGTAAAAAAAAGCTACAGAAAGTAATCAGGGTTGTAGATAGTAGTTTCCCCACATAGCAAGCCTAGCATGAGTACATACATACTAAATACATGGTTTTGTTTAGGAGACATCAAGTCATAAGATGTGGGTATGACATGAAAAGATATGTGAGTGTATGCTAGGAAGGAGCAATTGGAGCTCAAAAATGTTATATGAAGATCACATTAAATGGTTCTGTATAACATGTATCATGTGAAAAAATAGCATTTTTCTTGCTTTCACTAGACAATGGGAAGTTTTCAATGGGTATCTGATGTATTATCTCAGAATGTTTGGTAAAACTTTCTTGAATTGATTTGGAAGAAAATAAAGGCCTTTTAAGAGTGGAGGCAAAGTGTTCTTTAATTTGTTCTGGGTTCTACAATGTCAGTGAGAATGGCTACTGTGATCAGACAGTGAAATATGCCTGACTGAGCGTATAACCCTATCTGACAGGCATTCAAAGCACAACTTGAAAGGCTAGCAACAAGTTTACCAGACTGCAATGCAAGCTATTGTGTTTTACACACCCAGACACGATGTCTCATGTGAATGGACAGCCATTGAAGGTCCCTACACAGGTAGCAAGTGTGTGGAAAGATGAGGTTTAAGTACATATGTTTGGCATTGAGATAAGCTTGCAACTGAGAAGATAAATCTTTGTCCTTTAGGGTCAGAACATGGAGATTCGAAGCCTCTTCTGCTTATTAGTGGTGTGCTTGAGGATGTCTTGCTCAGGAGCTAACAGAAATACATCTTCTCCTTTTTGTTTTTATTATAATATTCTACTTGGATGAGAATATCAGGGTAGCTTCAGTATTAAACTCCCACTTGATAATGCATATGGATATGTTTCACTAACCAGCCTTTTAGGATTGTGCTAGCTAGTTTTGATACTAAGCTGATACAGGCTAGAATCATCTGAGAAGAGAATCTCAATTAAGAAAATACCTCCATAAGATCCCATTGTGGGTGGGTAATAACAATAAGGATATCTGTAAAAGTCACAAGGAATTCTATTAACTATTTAAAAAACTTTATTGCACATAACTGTATATAAATATGCATATATAGTATTAATGAACTTTTCTCATCTAAACTGATAGCGCTCCCTTCAAGACCCTCAAACCACCTAATAAAAACATCAACACTAGGCATGAGAAGCCCTCTTCTGATTTGTTGGCAAGGGCTGTCCAAGACACTACTGAAACATACAGCCTATAGGTGTTGTTCTTGGTTACCGCCAAAGGTAGAAGGGAAGTCCCTTTTGCTTCATACACTTTTGAAGCAGGGTCTAGAAACTCCTGTGCTGGAACTGACCTGAGTCCTCATGGAGTCATGGACTTCATGACTCCATGAGGACTAGTTTTCATGGTATAAGAAGGCACCTTGTAAGTTTCTAAAGGAAAGAACCAATCAGCAGTCTTACCCAGCTTTGATACCTATGAACCACATCAAAGACCAGCATGACACAATAACCCTAAAAATGCAGTAGTGACATACCTTGGTACTAATCTACAACTCTCTTATTGGACTTCAGACACACTTATCAAGAAGGAGGCCATGCCTAGTGCTGGCTGAGCTAACTGGTAAAAAAAAAAAAAAAAAAAAAAAAAAAGCCGTAAATTTGAAGGACAGTGGGAAGGGTATATAGGAAGGCTTGAAGAAATAAGAGAGAAATGTTATAATCAAATAATAATGTCAGAAAAGCCTGCCAAAGACAAGCCTGTTGGTCATTTTTTAATTAGTGATGATGTATGAAGGCCCAGACCATTCTATAATAAAGCAGAATGGCTGAGCAATATCTTAGCAACCAGTAAGCAGCACTCCTCCATGGGCTCTGCATCATCTCCTGCCTCCAGGTCCCTGCCTTGTTTGATTGAGATCCTTCCCTCACTTCCTTCAGTGGACAGTGATGTGGAAGTATAAGAAAAATAAACTCTTACCTCCCCAAGATGCTTTTGGTCATTGTGTTTATCACAGCACTTGTAACCTTCACAAAGACAGGAATCTTTTAGAGAGTTTCTGATCATCCAGATGTAAGGGTGTGTGAGTGAGTATTGGATGTTGCTGGTACATGAAATCACTGATTTCTAAGGCTCAAAAAGGCACTTCTTACCTTAACAACACCTTCTATGACATGCTTACAAATAATAATCTTGCTCTATTTTGTGCCCTTCTAATAACCTCTAGCCACATATATACTGTTCATTTTGTATTTCACTTCTCCAGTTCTTGCCAGTCATTCTAAGTGGGTCTCAGGTGATTCATCATTGTTTTTACCTGTGACAACTTCACATCACATAAATATAGGTAGATACAGCACAATCCCTATACCAAGTAACTTGATTGTCCTACATTCTTCCACACTTGAAATTCCATCATACCTAAAGGCCATGGACTTTAGCACATACAGAAAGCAACTGAATTGTGTTCTAAAAACAGTGGCTTAGAATATGCAGGTTACAAATGCAGGAAGTGAGGCTGTTGAGTCTAGAGAGGAGAGTTCTGGTTAAATATTTGTCTTTTACTATTTAGAGGCTGTCATAGCAATAAGGGATAAACCTTGTTCTGCTGTGTGCTGCAGGACCAGAGGTGTAATCAATAGATTAAAATGATAGGAAATAGCATTTCAGTTCTGTATGAGGAAAAGCTGTCAAGCTATCTGAGTTCTTGGAAGAGTAGTGGGCAGCTTTGAAGGACACAAGTTCCCCGTAGTTGTAGTCATTGAACATGGATGGGGTGGGTTACAAAAAATTATCATCAATGTCTAGCACTTCTTGGTACCTTTGCTCCCAAGGTACTATGAAAGGGCATAGAATCATGTGAAAACCACTAGGCTAAATGATCTTTACAATCCAGTTTATCCCATATATTCAACTTCTGTCTTTTTGTAACAATATCTTGCTGATCTTTTTTTAAACATATGGTTAAGGTGTGAACTTCTGAGTAATATAGATTTCCAACTTGATGCACGAATTTGTATTGTAAGGAAAGAGACTCAGAGCCAAATATTGGGGAAGGCTGAAATATCAGAGAGAGAAAGCACCACAGTCAATTCTCACCCAGCTGTCTTGCAACTTCCTCAGCCTTGCTCCTGGTCACTTCTGCCTTTATTGCATTCCTAGGAGGCCTTATATACCCTTCTCATCAGCTGTATCCCATCCAGGTTAGGATTACAGGTGTGAACTACTCTATTTCTAGCTAGCCTTGAACTCACAGAAACTGAGGAAGTTCTGTCTCTGGAGTTAAGGGATTAAGGGTGTAGGTCACCACTCCTGGCTTTCCCTGTGCTGGGATTAAAGGTGTGTGCTAATGAATCTCAGCTGTTGATCAAGAAATTCCTGAGTTATCTGCCTAGGATTTGACTGTGTGGTCTCTCTGATATCCTAGGATTTATTAAATACCTAGATATTTCAAGTTTTATTAAATATGTAATATATTACCACATTAACTGGTACCTTGAGTCAAATGACCTTTGACCACTCCTGAAGGTAAGCAAAAAGAGTTATTATACATATCTCCCACTTCTCCATACACACTCCTATACACATACTTGCATGCACACAAGCAGCACAACACAAAATCTAATTGAGGAAACTGAGACGAAAGGTGCCAAACATGTTTTCCTAGAATGACATAAGTTTTGATTATTTTTTATTATTGTAATTATGGCTGGACTTTCTGAACAAAATATACATCATTATCTCTATATTCACCAAATACTCAATTACATTATTTAGACATGTCTTGCTAAGCTATAAAGCAACATCTGATAGCATGACTTCTTTGATCTCAAGTAAGAAGTGACATTTTACAGGCCTCTGACGCTGCTGTGATCCTAATGCAAGGGACTTAAATGAACATAGTTGTAGCTGTTACTCCAAGGATCTCTCCTGTGAAAAGATTCAGAGGTATTCTTTATGCATGCTGTCTAGGTTTTATTACTTGGAAGCTGCATCCAGATCTCGTTAAAATCCCTTGACTAAAATCAAATACTGTCCCAGGAATGACTTAGTACACTGGGACTGAGAGAGAGAGTTTCCTCTCTTGGAGGGCTGAGTAGCTCCTTTAATCTATTTACCACAAGTGTTCATTGCTCTGGGGCTCTGGGATTCTTCAGGATGAAAGCCCTCTATAAATATTTGTTATTGTTATGATAACCAGTATGGCTTCCTGAGTGAGATAAATTTGTCTTCTGGCTTCTGCTTCTTGTAGTTTCTCTTCTATCCTTTTATTTCTCTCTCCAGATAATTTTTGTGCTAGAGAAACAATCTATTTGTGCAGTTAATTAAGCTGAGTACAGTGTGATAGGCCTTAGTGACTTTTCAGGTTGCAACTGCTGAGGGATAAAGGCCTGAGAGCTGAGGGTTCATACCATAAATATATTATTTTAATCAACCAAGGGGAAAAATCCTTGGAAACAGAATTAAAAGTGATAGCAGAAGAATAATTAAATATTGTATGGAGGGGTCATGGGGACTGGTTTCCACAAAATTAAAAATGGTAAATCAATGTTTGCAATATCCTGTAGCCTATCATCAGTACAGTTCTTGTTTTCAGGCTTCTATAAGATGACAGAATCTTACTTCACTGAGAACATAAGTCCTCTCTGGTCTATCCTCAGACTTATCTTCCAGACCCATCCTTTGCTTGCTAATAAACCATTTTTATTCCTCCTTGCTTCCAGAGACTCCCTCCTTCAAGAGGTCAAGTGATAATTCCTTCATAATACTGCCCTGACTATTCTAACTACAAGTCTTTCTGGTGCATGTTGAAATCCTGTATTCCTGTCTCATTTTCATTTACCATATTACAGACAGGGCAGGAAATCCTAGTAGGCTTCTAATGTGAGTTAGGCTTCTCTTGTTCCCTAAAATATTATCAGCTCGAAAGATTATGAAAGACAGAGCCCAACGTAGCCTGAAATGATATGTACTAGTGTTCCTAAATATACCATTTCATAGTAGATGCTGGATTAATTGTTTTTTTGATAACTACATGCTTGAAGAGAATCAAAGTTGAACAAAATGGAAATAGGAGGCATGCAGTTGTATACTGATATAAATAAAAAGATGAGAGGACCCCAGCAATTGAAATGAAAGAAAACTGAAAAGCTCTCTAGGGCTTAGGATTTATTTAGCCGTGGTACAAGAGCTACCACACAGACATAGAACATCTGGTTACCTCCAAATATGATTGACACAGCTGTTGGTGTGTATAGTGATCTTTCTCATCTGAAGTTAATGATTTCTGCACAGCTGTGTCCAGTCTTTCAGCAGCTGCTATAACTATAATAGTTCTGGATCACATCTGTTGATTCTATACAAGTAAGATTCATACATCAGACTTCTTTATTTTCTTAACTACAAATATGTTATACCTGTGGTATTGCTCTGAACCCTGCACTTCCCAAAGGTAAATGATGACAACTTCTATCTTTTAACTTTTCGAAACACATGGTCACATAAAATGAATAGCATTCATTTTCCACCTGCTCCCACTCTTGCCTTCTGCATTTATACATTGCTCCCACTTCAAGTCAAGAACTTGAATTTAGCCCAGAAAAACAGAAGGGGCACCTAGTAGGGGCTTAATAAGCTTTTCTAAGTAGGACTGATTTAATTAAAGATTTGCTAAATAGATTCTAAGTGCAAAGCCATCTGTGTTTAATTTTAAGAATAAATAAATAGTTCTAGGCATCATCATGGATTTCATGGTACCAAGAAAGGTGTTGCATGGATATTCTAACAGTATGTCCTTCATTACCATGGCAAGACAGGATAATAAGAAACCTGAAATTACAGCCTGCTTGAGTTAGAAAAGGAGGTAGCCTTAACAGAGTGGTTAAAAGTAAGGAATTTGATATCAAACATCTGAATTAGAGTCACAGCTCTAGTTACTTAGTACTTGTGTGGTTTTACATATTATAGGTCATTCTTTGGCCCTCACCCTTCTCATTACTAAAATAAATATAATCACATTTCCTACTATAGCCAGAAGTTTCTGGCCTAGCCTAGCCCCGAAGTCTGAACCTGCAGTCCCAAATAATCATACAAAGGCTTATATTAATTATGACTCAGACTTATTACTTGCTAACTCTTACACTTTAAGTTAACCCATATTACTATTTATTTTTAACCACGTGTCTTGGTACCTTTTTGCTCAGTGCTGCATTCTCATCCTCCTTCCTCTGCATCACATTGTCATCTGCTGCTCTGCTCTTCCACTTCCTAGAATTCCCCTATCTGCTTGCCCCACATCTACTTCCTATCTAGCTACTTGATCAGTCAGCATTTTATTAAACCAATAGGAGTGACAAATATTCACAGTGCACAAGAGCATAGTCCCACACAGCCTACCTTATGGCATTGATTTGGATATCAGAGGAAAAAAATGTTGAGGACTTTGCACATTTTAGGGGGTGAATATGGTACTACTGGAGAATTGATTCAGGAAGAATGAACTTACTAGCACAGGCTTAGGGATAGTACTTTTAAATGCTGTAAATAGTTTTGCTTCCATAGTTGTGATTCTTGATCCAATCATCTCTAGTGTTGCTCCATCCATAGAATTCTGAAGGTCCTTTTAGTATATGCCTTCTTCCCATGTTTCATCTAAAAATCCCACTTCTAGAAACTATCAGAATGCCCTGTTTTCAATCTCACTTTCCTTATCCTACCATATATCTTACCATTTCTATATTACCAATTTATGAATAAAATTCAAAAGAATAAAAACCTCTGACATTTTCTACATCTGTACTCCAAGTCAAACAGAATATTGATTGACTAATACCATAGCCAACAGAGTCAGATGAGAACAAGTTATTAAAATCATTATTTAGGTCTGCTTAGTTGTCAGAGGTAAAACACGGTGAAGCCATATTAGTCCTTAAAGGAATTCATATCTTCTCTTAGTTATTTTAGCTGTCAGTATTTATGTTCCTGTTAAACAAATGTCCATCAGAAGCTGTGCTTAGCATTGGGAACACAGAAGTAAATATTTTAATCTTTTCCAGGAAAAACTCATAGTTTAGAAAAGGAGACTGAGAAAACTGATGAATTTATTCCAGAGTTGAGTGTTACAACAGAGATGCTGTGAGCATTCAAGGCCATATCCTATCAAATATAGGCAGATACAGCAGACAAGACTTCTTAAGGGCTCTGAGTGTTATTGATATATAGTGATAACCTTTTCACCTGTTTGAAAACGTTAGTATATCAACAATTCTTTGGGATAAATTAGTGACTTTAACAGGTCTGTAAGGTGATAAAATGCTTTGTTTACTGTTCTCCTGCTCCCTATTAAACATGAGCCCTGACCATCGTGTACTTAACTGCAATGATTATTTCCCAAAAATATTTCAAGAAACAAATAAGTTGGAGAACGGGGAAAGGGGGAAGAAAATGTAATAAGTTCCTGTAGGAAGAATCATGAAAGTATAGTGTATAGAGAATTTGTTACAGTTATGAGAGAAAGTAGACTTCTTCCAAGGAAATCAGAAACCAAGCAAGAAAGAAACAATTATTAGAGAGACCATCGATGTTTTGTCCCTGTCCTCTGTCAGTGATTATCAGGTAAGAAAACTGAAGTCCAGCATGCAAAAGAAATTTTAGGAATGACATTTAAAGGCTAGTCCTGAAATGGTAAGATCATCTCATCACATTCCTGTTGGTAAGGCACACAGCTGTGGGCTTGGAACTGCGATGTAACATTAGAAGAGTCTGGTCCTCTTGGGTGCAAGTGTGGACATCTTGTGTGATACCATTTTATCAGATCATTTTTATTTTGTTCTATTCTCTAACTTTACAAGCTCTCTACCCATCATTGTAAGTATATACTATGTGGATTATCTATATTCATATGTGTGTGTGTGTGTGTGTGTGTGTGTGTGTGTGTGTTGGGAAAATAATGCTAAAATAGAAATAGTTAAAGGAATTGAAGATAGTTCATAAAGAGGTAGTACTTAACACTAAACCCTTCTTTTTCACTTTAAAATTAATAACAAAGATTTTCCTATTCTGTTGTTACATTGTAAGAATGAGTTACGTTTGCAAGTTCTTTGAGGTTTTGTTTTTTTCAGATGAAACAGGCTTTTGGGGGCTTATTGTTTTAATGGATAAGTATTGCAGGTGATAATTCCAGGGACATGAGTGCTGATTGCATTGCTGAACTGATTGTATTGGTGACACGTTGCTGGCTTCTTCACACTTGTCTTGTTCAATCTGACTGCTTTTCCTGAAAAGCTCTTAGGAAGGTGATGGAAACTTGGGTTTGTGATTATTGTCTATGAAAAACTAATATTCCTACACTGGCATTTCCTAAATTTTTGTGACATTTGTAAATGTAACAGAAAAGCTTACATCTAGGAACTCAGAGATAACCCCAAACTTCAAATTTTTGTTTCAAATCTCTCTCTCTCTCTCTCTCTCTCTCTCTCTCTCTCTCTCTCTCTCTCTCTCTCTCTCTCTCTCTGTGTGTGTGTGTGTGTTTGTGTGTGTGTGTGGTGTTTTATTGTTTGTTGTTGCAATCCTAGAGATTAACCCTAGGATCACTGAACTATACCCTGAGCCCTTTATACAGAGTATCAAGTTTTCTTAGACCATTTTCATATATACTTCTATCACCCAACATGTCCTCCCGCAATCTACCTTGCCAACATTAGCTTATCTCTTATTTTTGGGTATAGAGACATATTCTTGCTAAATTGGCAAGGCCACTGTTGAACTCCCTTTGTATCCCAGGAAGGCCTTTAAGTTGGGATTCTCTTGCTTCATTCTAAATGACAAGAATATCAACTTAGATGTGCATTAAGCTGGCTTCTGGACAATTTTATGAGACATTTTAATCTCCAATATACAAGTTTTGACTATTTGATGGGAGTATTGAGAGAATCTCACCATGTAATTCTGGCTGGTCTCAAACTTCTGAGATATTTGCATGTGTCTGCCTCCCAAGTGCTGAGATAAAGAGATGTGTACCACTACACCTGGTGGCAGTGGCAGCTGAGGCTGCTTCTTCCTCTTCCTTTTTATCATAGTCATCATCTTCTTTTTCTTCTCTGCTTCAACTTCTTTTCCTCTTCCACTTCCTCCCCCTCCTTCTTCTGGCTGAAGATGGAAGCCAGTACCTCCTCATGATAGGCAAGCACTCTACTACTGAGCTACATTGTCAGTTTCAACACTAAGTTTTAGACTTCACTTTCCAAATATTAAGATATATAACTTGAAGCAAGTTTACCTAGTTTAGAGCAGGTCTTTGACTTGCCATTTACTAGTTATTGGCCCACAGGTTGATCTTTGGTTCAAATTTCTCTATGATTAACCAAATGTTCTATATGAGGTTCAGGTGAGAATAAAGTAACTTCAGTATGTAAATTAGCCAAAAAGCCCCTGTCAGATATTAATAAAAATCAATATTATTATCTGAACCTAAAATTCTGCATCTAGTGTTCCCTCTTTCTTAAGAATTTTGCATGATTGATTTTTTACCATCAGACAGGCAGCTTCAAAGGTCCACCCAATCTAAACCAAACACCAAAATAAGAACTCCCAGTAATGTCCACCTTTGATTTTCTTTTTTTGTTGTTTGTATTCATTACCACCAATTACTGTCACGTGCGCGTGCGTGCGCACGCACACTCACACACACACACACACACAGAAAACACACACACACAGAGAGAGAGAGAAAGAGAGAGAGAGAGAGAGAGAGAGAGAGAGAGAGAGAGAGAGAGAGAGAGAGAGAGAGATCTGCCTTGCTCACTAAATGGATATAAATGGATAGCATGTTTGTTATTCTTTGGTTGTGTGAATAACAAATAGAGGAATTCTGTTTTCTGAACCAAAACTCAGGGCATTGATTCTACCAATAAACCTCTTATCACCTTCTGTTACTATGAAAGCTAGTCCTCAGGAAAAAGGCTTTTAAGTCAGATTTAGCTTGGGGCTTCTGAGCCCTGTGTTCAAAACTAGGATTCTCCAGGGAAGAGCACACTGACTGGCTATTCAATACCAAGTAGTCAGTCCTGAACATATATTTATAAAAGTAATATTATGCAAACTGAGCATGTTGCATTTATGTGTTTAGATATACATATGTATATGTTCATATATGCAACAATAGTTAAAGAAAAAGAGAGCATGAATTTGAAAGAGCAACATAAGGTTATGATGGAATAAAGGGAAGAGGGAAGTAATATAACCACATAATTTCAAAGAAATTAAAAAATAAAAACAAAATGGACATATTTACCAAGAAAATAGTTAAAAAAAAACTTTACAATTTTTGGCATAGAAACAACTGGAACATATATTTTGAATTTTGATGTACTGAAAATTCTTGAATCCTTTTTAATATTTAAGTAGGTAAGGGCAAAGAATGATGTCAGAACTGCTTTAGGAAATCTAAGCATACATTCTCTGGAATGCCAGCAGTCATTCAAATATGAGTACCTAATAATGCTGGGCACTACTACCCATTTTCTTAAGGAAAATTATTTTTGTCACATTTCTTATGCTCTCTTAGCACAGTAATATACACAAAGTGGTTACTCAATAATTGCTCAATTTGTGATGAGCCTGGGTCCTTTAGCACCCCAACTTCATTTTTCAGGGCACTCTGAAAAGGAGAAAAACCACCTGCATAGGAATGTTAAGAGGCAGGGCTTATATCTGTGGGTTTGAAAAGCAGATGCAGGGGGAAGGGACCTTGAATAAGGATATACAAGGATAGAAAATGTGACTTCTTTATTCATAATAATAAAAAAGAAGGAAAAAATAAAATAAAATAAAATAAAAAAAGAAGTCTCATGAACACCACCTCACCAGTTTGGATGGCTATTACTGAAAATACATCAAAACCTAAGGAAACTCATACAGTGTCTGTGGAGATGCCTTAGTGCAAACTAAAAGCTAGAACTGATATATGAAATACCTGTAGCTTTCCATAAGAAATAAAATCATCATATTGAAAAAAAAAGAAAGAAAAGCAGATGCATTAAAAACAGGCAACCCTCTTAATAGGGATTGTTTAACCCCAGCCATGGGGATTTCTCAAAGAGACTATTGTTTGGTGATTTCAAGGTGCACTCCTTCTCAGACATTCACGTTGCCATAGAGATAGCATGTTTTTCTTTCTAAATGATATTTACTTGTACTCTCAGAAGTCTGTTCGGCAAATTAGCACAGGTGATTTGAGAGTAGAGGAGTTGGCTATATCAGCTTCAAGATTTGCTACGCCATAAAGGCCTGGGCTGCCAAATTAAGCGAGGAAATATACTTTAAAGACCTTTCTAAAAGAAAGGCTATTTTGTGAATTCTTTCTTTTGTCCTCTTGTGAATAAGAAGGTATTAATACAAAGAAATAAGAAAAGATTTCTAGTCGTGGGCTTCAAAATTCAGAACTGCAATTTGCATGTAATGACTGTGACCAGAGAAAATTGCACCTGAGGGGTGGTGCTTCAGGGTTGTATAGTTGTAGAATCCAAACTGGACTGAACACCATTGGGATGCCTCGTGGTGCTGGTTGATCTTAGTTTCTCTCAATATGTGCTCTTTGAAGACAGCGACCACATCTTGCCACTCTCTTGTGGCCTTGACATACCTTAATCTGTCTCATCTACAAAATCTCTCTCCTTTCCCTGGTTCCTTTATTAATCTTGCTGACATATTCTTTGGAAAGCATCACTTCCTATCTAAAAACAAAACAAACCTCATGATGCTTTCTTACCAGTTGAATCCTTAAGCTTGAGTGAGAAACCTTTTAAACACACAGCGCTCAAGCTTGTTTTCTCACCACTTCCATGACGTGCTGCAATCTTACACATCCCAGACTACTTACCCTGTGCTCTTTCCCTTACTTCCCACCACCTCCTCCTTCACTGATTGTTGTTTCTCTTTTCCCAGATGCTTCTTTTTCACCCTATAATATTTTGCTAATGAAATCCCGATCCTCTCTTAAGGCTTGCTCGATAACCCTAAGTAAACTGTAGCTTGATTCACATTCATATCTAGAGCATAATTGCTGGCCTTCTGGCCATCTTTCAAGGCTAGCCAAAAAAGAGATCTATATGATGAAGCCTGTTGCATTTGCATTATTGTCAGATAAAGTGAAGGAGGTTTATTTGAGTACAGTTTAGGATACTGCATTGAGGCATCATACCTAAGCCTTAGAATAATGAACATGGCAACCTACTAACGCTGAGGACAGTGGCATTGTCTGGCCTTTCTTCTTCCCACCACGGCCCTGTATAGCTCAACAGTTCTTTCTTTTTTTTTTTAAATATTTATCTATTATGTATACAGCGTACAGAAGAGGGTACCAGATGTCATTATAGATGGTTGTGAGCCACCATGTAGTTGCTGGGAATTGAACTCAGGACCTCTGGAAGAACAGTCAGTGCTCTTAACCCCTTATCCATCTCTCCAGCCCCCAACAGTTCTTTCAAAAGCTTCGTCTATGTCACTTCACGAACTCATAACCAATCACTGTTATGCCCAGGGAGAGTATGTGATGAGAGTCCAACTGGTAGAGGGTAGACAAAATGAAATATATATCATAAATTGTATATTCCATTGATTAAGTTATAATTAAGATATATTATATAGAACATATAATATATTCTCTTAATTCAGATATCTCCAGGCCACATGTGATGATACACACCAATAATCCCAACATATGGGAAACCTATCAATTTAAGAAGCTCCTGAGTATGACAAGTCTGAGATATATGGAAAGATCAAGACATCCTCTTTTAAAAACAAAGCAAGAAAACACAACATGAAAGAGAGAGAAGGAGAGGGAGAGAGAAAACATACCCTACAAGGAACCCTAAAGTTCTAGCAAGTCTTATACAACTATGAGCAAGAATTGCCCACTACCTACCTTCTCAAAAACTATATTGCATAGCTTACTTAATGCTAATGTCAGGACAGAAATCATGTAACACTTGAAGAAACTGGGTATGGTAGCCAAAAGCACCCATAATCAATTTGGTTCTCATGCTTTCTGCTGTGTATACACATTTGACTTGTTTTATAATCCTGTCACAAATATAATTGCATTTGTTGGAACATTTAATGCCATATGTTTGTTACAGGTGATGCTTCAAAGGCTTATTCTATGGCTTTCAGGGACAAGTTGGGACATCACTGCGTGTCCAAGTTGTCCTTTCAACTGGTAGTAAAGATGAAATAGTACATGTAACATATATAGGACTCATTTATTTGTAGTCAATTTCTCCTCACAGGAGATCCTTCATACATCAGGTG
Source organism: Sigmodon hispidus (assembly GCA_004025045.1). Taxonomy (NCBI): domain Eukaryota; kingdom Metazoa; phylum Chordata; class Mammalia; order Rodentia; family Cricetidae; genus Sigmodon; species Sigmodon hispidus. The sequence continues at coordinate 80,029 of PVIH01005036.1, forward strand.
AGATTACAATCCTCTTGTAAATTTTGTATTGAAGTTTCTGTGGAACATTTGTGCAAAGCACATTGACACGGCGACTCCTTACTTCCTGGTAAAGTACATGCCCATCTTCGAGGTGACCACTTTGCTGTTCACAGAGAGGAAAACTGTTAAGCTGCATTCACACTAAACAGTTTTAGAATTTTATTTCATATATTGAAGAAAGTCCCTCCCTTTCTATCTAGTCATGGAAAGAAAATGAGAGGCTATAGCTAGGTAAACAGCAATTATGTAGATATACATTTCCTTTCACAGCAAGCACTCTTCCAAACTCTTGCATTCTCTGTACTCCCAAACAAGGACTGTAAGTGACCAAGATTCATGTGTCCTGAAGATGTTGCCATTCTGATGGAAAAGAGATTTTTGCATTAAAACGTCAATAACCAGGAAATGTGCAGTTGGCATCTTTCTAGCCAGTGTGTTATAACTATGAACTTTGTATGATAACTCTACAGATAGCTTGCCATCTTGCCTCACTTGGACACAGGTGTGTCCATCTTGCCTCAACCCGCCCAAGTGTGTGTTTATGTTTTCTGATGCTTGAAGAGTTACTGCTTTGATGTTTTACTTTGTATGTGATAGCACCATCCCTAGTTGGAAGTAACTTCTTATTTTGATGTTCTTGGTGTTCTTTCCTTCTTTGTGTTCTGCTATGTGCACATATTCCATTGAATCTTGAAAAATCTGACTTTACAATCCAATCTTGTGAGGTTGTTACCATCTTTGCGCTTTCCCAGAGGCCATAGGTCATAGCAATGGGGTTTTATCAGTTAAATGTATGCCTTTGAGTTTTCCCCCAAGCTGTCCTATTAACATATGCACAGACACAAAGTACTGCCGATGTTTGCTGATTATAACCTACTGTTTTATATTAAACATCAAAACATATCTATTGCTAAAACAACTCATTCCAAACTCAGAAAATGCAAGAAATTATGAAGAGAAACAAAGGACATTTCACTCCTTGGAAATAGCCACTGTCAACATTTCCATCTTTGCAGAGCATAAATTCATTTCATTTGCCTTTGGTAATGAAAAGGGAATTGGTGATAGAGCACAGTTCTTTGGGGATGGCAGTGATGTGACGTGAAATGAAGCAAAATCAAGGTGCTAGCATACATGCCTGACATCTGACAGGGAACCTCTGAGGCTGAGCTTGGCTCTGGCAGAATTCACTGTGGAAAGAATACAAAATTAATTCCAAGACAGAAGTCATTTCATAAGGATTGCCTGTCTTTTCCCAGGCTCAGTTGTATAAGCAAAACTTCCCCTGCTTATTGCTGGCTAAACCTGAGCTCTGGCTCTTGAGAAGAAAGGTTTCGTTCTGACAATCAACTAGGCATTCTCACTCTGCCCCTGCCCTCAAACAAAAAGTCCACACTAAATAAGATCCTTCAATGATCCCTTATCATTTTGAGGGAAAAAATTTTGCTTTTCTTTTACAAGTGTCTGTGTGGTGAAGAAATATGAAGCTTGGTCTTCTGTAAAACGTAGTTGTTAGTTATGGAAAGATGAGTTAAGTCTTCCTTGAAGTAGAAACATTTTAAATACTCAATTATAGTGTCACCACCCATAAACATGTCAAGGCAATGTATTTACAGAGAACAGTTTCTGTAGACATCTGAATTGAATTTGACTTTCATTCATTCCACCTACCTGCTACAACATGGCTTCTCAAATGGTAACATGCCTCAGTAACCCCTGCAGTGGTTCTGACTGCCTTTCTGATTCAGTACATCTGGAGTAGAGGATACCAGAGTTTCTTACAAGTTCCTAAATCATGGTGATGATCCTGATTTGAGGATCAGATTTTGACAAGACTATCTAGGAAAGGTAAGAACCAATCCAAAAGGATTTAGGAAAAGATGAAACTGGGTTATTGCAGAAGTATTCACTTGCAATATATCATATAGAGGATTAATATTTATTGAAGGGTATATAAACAATCACAATACAATTTAAACCTTAAGATAATTCTTGGAGAGTAGAAGTGTCCCATGCCAGATGGCTGATCTGCTCCCGAAGAATGCAGGAACAAACAGGAGGCAGAACTCAGTGTTCTCCATGTCCCAATTGATTCTGTCCACACCCTGTAGGGGTCCTGAACTCAGGAGTTAAGCATCTGGGCTTCTGTACATAACACCTGAATCCCACTGCAGTGAGTTTTCTAAAATATTCCTGATTTAGGTTATCATTTATAGAGAATAACCAGATTTATCAAGATCAGCCCACTACTACAGGATTTATTTCTGCATCTACAATACTATTTTTGTTCCAGGGTTCCTTTTTAGCTATTCGTTTTCTACTTGCTCTTTTAAAATTTTATTTCTCAGAAAGCTTTTGACATGTCATCATGCTAGCCTTGAATTCATGCCCCCCCCCCCCCGCCAGCCAATTTTCAGCCCAGAGTGTTGGGATTTGCAGGTGTGGACCTTTAACATCTGATTGTTTGGTTACTTTGTTAGTTTCTGTTCTTCAGTGGTCAACACAAAGCGCATGTTAAGCAAACACTCTACCCTCTGGCTGACAGAAGAGGGTTTGGTTGATTGGTTAGTAGGATAGTTTGGATTGGTTTGGTTGGTTTGGTTTGGGTGGGTTTTTTTGTTTTGTTTTTTTGTTTTGTTTTGTTTTGTTTTTGCAATAATCTTGGTCTTGCTATGTAGTCCCCTCTACAGGCCAGGCAGTGTTCAAACTCTCAGAAGTCCACCAGTCCTAGGATTCCAGATTGCTGGGAAAAAACTGTGTGTGTGTGTTTGCCAGCAAACTCAGATTCTCACCTTTTGTTTAATCAAGTGAATCTGCATTGCTAATGGGTTTGCCTTCTGAAAAAACAGCATTTCCCCATCCCTTTAGTGGTGTCTGGCTGGTCTCTTTTGGAATAGACTTTTGGTCCTGCAAATTAACAGCTGCAGGCCTTTGAACAAGTTATCTAATAATCTCAGAACCCCAATGTCTACATCTGTGAAAGAAAGAAAACAAAACAAACAAAATAAGCACATGACTCACGCAAAGAGCATGCACATTAGATAAAATAAGTGAATAAAATGCCTAGTCTGTGGACTGTATTTCTTAGACTTCATCCAGCCCCTTATATTCTGTATATTTATGTTGCATGACATGCTTTGCAACTATGTCGAATGTTGACTTACCTATAATAGCTTTAAATGTCTCCATAACAGAGCTTAGGTAGGATCGTACACACATTGCACAAAACCAAGTTTCACCTCTTGGTTCTATGACATTATGTGTCGAGAACAAGCAGTAACAGGTTTAATAATTATAACAAACATTTATTGATGTCTGGAACGGTGATTACCAAGGATGAGCTCATCTAATCTTAATGACAGTCCTATAATGAAGGTATTATTACTGTTATTTTACACATGAGTGAATGGAGGCCCAGAGAGGTTAGGTAACTAGCCTGAGGTCACACAGATGCTCATAAAAACTAAGCCAAGATTGAAAGCAAAGGCTGTCTTTTTCTAAAGTCTAAGCCCCTAACAATATTTACCTCTCCAGTTCAGAATAATTTTCCCCTGTTCTCTTACAAGTAGAGATGAAACAATGAAGGCCAAGACCTGGGAGGAAGAGTCTCTAACTCACAAATTGCAAAGCCAAAAGCTAAACTTGGGCTTGCTCCAACCTCTTCAGTTTTTACAGCAATACAACTTTGCTTTGGTAAAAATAAAACTTTTCAGGGTCTCACTTGGGCATCAGACAATGGTTCTGCTGAATAGAAGGGAAGGGGTCAATACTTACATATTTAATAGCTCTCTGTGGGAGAAGGAAAGGCCTTGCTTTGTAGCATTCCCTGATTTCCACGGTAGGTATAAATACTCCAGCCTAGGCCTACTGCAACATCTCCATGTGCCTACAGGAGATGCCGAGATGTGGACACTGTAATGCTTGGAGCTGGTGTGAGAGTCTAGCATGTTACTGTTCCCATCCTTGCAGAATAACCAGCCAAAGCCCTGAGCACTGCTCCAAAATAAAATCTGACAGTAAAGCAAAACAGAACAAAACAAAATCAAAAACAAAAACAAAAAAACAATGTTTGATATATACCAGAATTATGATTTTCAGTACCATCAGTATTCTGGGCAGATCTTTTAGAGTTTCTGACTATCTCTGCTAATAGTATTCAGTCTTGCCAATGGCTTCTTAGATCTTATTTATAGAGTCCCCATCACCACTAATGGGTACATGAATAGGTTGTGTAATGCTCTATCTTTACAAATGCTAATCTCTTGTCTCAAATGATATCTTTGGGGGTGAATTTAAACACTCCTAAGGTGGGTTTTGTTTTGTTTAATTTCAGCAACATAAAAAAAAAACTTCTAAAATGATCCAAGGAATAGATATTTATTTTTTATAAAAAAAAATACAAGAGAAACAGAAAAGGAAAGGAAATAGATTTTTAAGGACACTTGTTCTTCCAATATCTAGAGACAAACATGGCTGACATTTGACTATATGGATGTTTTATATTTTTCTCTTTCTATATACACATGCATTCTTTGAAAAATAGCTGCCTGTGAAAGAAAATACATTTACAAAATGAAAAGCTATCATAGATTATTATCCTCTCTGCACAGGTCCTGCCATTGTATTTGTATTCACAGAAATGGTATGTTAGCTATATTTATGCTGATGTTCTGCACACATTTGAAGATAATACTACTAATGGGGATTGTTATCTGTGAGTACAGATGGGGTGGAAAGACCAGAGAGGCAGCCTGGGCCCTTTTTACTCCATAGACCACTATACATAGAGACTGATTTGGAGTTACAATTGCAGTTGTGCTGATAGGGTGGCTGATTGAGACTCAGCTTCTAAGCCCTGAGGTCATCGTAGAGTTCAGCAAACAACCACCCTTACATTCCCTTATTGCTGTAGCCAGCCTGCCTGCCTGCTGCGTGTTTCCCTGCTGCCTGCAGCCTGGCCCCATTGTTTGAAGTGGGGCTTCAGAACTGCTTTTAATGGATTTTCTCCTGCCCTCCCTGCTTGGGGTTACCTCACCATACAAGGCCTGGTCTGGTATCCTGGGGCCATCCATCCTTCATCCATGTCCAGCCCAGTGGGGCACTGGTAGAAATGGAATTTGTTCATTCCCTCTACTTGCTCTTGATGTTAGTGAAACAATGCCAGAGAAAAATGTGGCAATCATAATACAATGTGTGATGACTGACTCTGGGAAACTAATGTTTCTTTCTGAAGGAGAGATTCCTTCTCAACGAACCTGAGAATAGCAGCCAAAGCAATGGTAAACGAACAGACCTCTTTGGAATCTTCGTTTTAGTCTCTAGTTCAGATTTCCTTGAGAAGTCCTCCTCTGCATGTTTCATTTCTTCTTTGAGGGCCAAACCTGAAAGAGAGATAGCAGCTGTGCAAAGGAGTGTAATTCTTGATAAAGAGTTGCTTTAAATTATAGCCAATTATGTGTGCAAAACCCAGTGGTATTTGGTCTATTGACGCTGACATTTTTCTGAAATGTACTGCTGTTTTTGTTATGGCTGATGATCAGATTCCCTCTACAAAACAGAAACCTTCTTGATAGGGAAAAAAAATGTAACAAAGAGAACACAGGCCTTTGAACAGTTTCTAAGAGACAGAGTTTGTTTGTGTTTTTGTCGTTTACTTTGTTCCTCTTCAGGGGTACTCACAGCAGTAGCAAATCATCTTACCTGTCCTTAATTCAGCTTCTTCCTCAATAAAGCAGACCACCAATGTGAGGTCAGCAAGGCAACCAGGCATGCAAAGGCAGCTTACTGATAAGCCTAATTCCCTGAGTTTGTTTCCTGAAGTACAAGTAATGTCCTGACTTTCACAAGATATACTCTGACCTCCACACACATGTCATGGTACATGCATATATAAGCATGATGTATAATACACAAGCTAAATTAAATTAGATATTTTAAAATTAGTTTACCAAGAGTTTCCCCACCTGGGCTGACAATATTCTATTCCCACAAAAGCCAGAAGCCATTGAACAAAAATTCCAGTTTCTTCAAATTTGTTGTTCAGAAATGTCTAAGAGATTCCAAGAGCATAACAAGCTGTTGCTATTGCCCTTGGATGCTTTCCAGAGGTGGAAAGTAAGTCCCTTTTGCTGAAGATACCCTTTGCTTCAGACACAATATCCAGAGGTCCCTGAACTGAATCTGACCTGAAAGCCTCCTCCCTGGGGACTAGCTTTCATGAAACCACAGGTGCCAATGTAAGCTCCCAAAGGGGTAGACCAGCCATGATGATGTTTTAGTTACTTTTCTATTACTGAGGCAAAATATCACGACCAATGCAACTTACAGAAGAGTTGATTGGGAGCATGGCAGCAACCAGGCAGGCATGATGACCCTGAAGTAGTAGCTGAGAGCTTATACCTCAAGACATTAGCACAAAGTAGAGAGAGCAAATCTGAAGTGGCATGAACTTTCTGAAACCTAAAATCCTGTCTCTATTGACATACCCCCTTCAACAAGGCCACAATTCTTATTACTTCCCAAAGAGTTCTACCAACTGGGAGCCAAGTATTGCAACGGATGAACATATGAGAGATCATTTTCATCCAAGCTACCACAGATGAATATCAACCACAAAAATGGTCATCATGGCCCAATAACCCTAAAGGTGCAATAGTGATACTCATATTTTGGCCATAATCAGAAACCCTCTAATTGGACTGAAGGCCCACTCAATAAGAATGAAATGAAGTCTGATACGGGAAACCTAGCCAAATCTATATTGCTAGTGAAATCGTGCGATTTGAGGATAAACCTACAAGTGCTACTTTACTAAATCAGCAAAATCCCTAATACACTCTAAATATCCATCCAATGTCAAGTGGTCAACCCTAAGAATATATACATACATACAAGTAGCATTATATAGATGGAGCAGGTTGCATTTCTATGCTTAGTAATATATATCAACAACTGAAATGAACAATTAACAAAAGGTGGCTATGAATTTGGGAGAGAGCAAGACAGTTGAGGGGAGGAGAGGGAAATAGTGTGACTACATTATAACTTAAAATTTAAAACTACAGAAAATAAATAAAAATGTTACTCTGTTTAAAATATAATAATCATCCCTAAAAGCTAGGTTTAGGCCAAGAAATAAACAAGATTGAGGAATTGAAAGGGACCTTAAGTTTTAAATTTGATTTTGCTGATGAATTAACTCTTGGTTGAAATGGTAAACAGTATTTACTACTCACTCAGTAGATGCTTCTATGCACTGAAATACCAGAAAGAATGCTAGCCCTTTGTGTCTTCCTTCCAAATCAGAATAAACAAGAACAAAATGTGCCAGTTATTTCTGGCTCCAAAGGCAAACACCGCCCCCCCCCCCAAAAAAAAAACAAAACAGACAAGAAAGACAGAGGAAAGAAAAGCTGGGAAAGGTGTGTTGCTTGCCATTCAAACATGTATAGCCATCAACCACAGATGTTACACTAAAGCAGCATGGATGAACAACAATACTCAAATTGATTAGAAAGCCTCAGCCATCTATCATTAAGTGGCAGGAGAAAGTACAATGACATGTTTTTGTTGTTTTCTTTTTTATGGATGTTCTCTCCATTAAAACCTATTCTTTGCTGATTGTAGTTAGTAAGTACTCTATATTCTCAAACCCCAAGAATAAAAGCAACTTCACTTCCAAAAGAAATGTTTCTTAAGGGCTCAGACGTGCATTCAAAATACCAAGACAAGACTCCAGTGCCTGAAGCCAGACCCTAAGAACTCCCAGAACATTAGTTTCCTCTGAGAATGTGCTTTAAAGGCAAAAGTTGCTTTTGCCATTTTCTTCAAGGAAGCTGAGTAAAGCTTTCAAAAGCCCTTCAGATGGTAAAGTAGTGATCCTAGCCAAAGAACAAAGCAACCCAGGACATCTCTCCTGGCCACCAAGAATAAACAAGAAAGGAGGAACAGCTTTACAAACAAATTAAACCTCAACTATTTTCCCTTCTGCTCTCTTCATCCTACTTGGCAGAACCCCAGAGTTTTGGAGATTTTGGAACACAGAAGATTTGTGAGTGAGATAAAACTTCAGTTTTGCAGGCGCTCAGCACTTAGGGCTCTCTCAGGAAGATTTTTTTTTTAATTTTTCGTTTTTGAGATTTCAAAAGGACAACTCTAATTCCTTTTGAGCAACTGAAGTCCATATTAAAAGTTATGTTACCAATTATTTATTTCTAATTAATAATTAAGAGAAAATATTTTGTTATTGTTGTTATTGTCATTTTGACACAGGATTTCACTATGTTGTCTTGGTTAGCCTAGAACTCTCTATACATAAGAGGTTAACCTTGAACTCACCAGATACATGACTGTCTCTGCCTCAGAAAAATAAAGTTTTAAGTTAACATAATACTGTATGAAATTGTTTCTGATTCTAGGTCCTTTGATTTCAAATTGATGAATTTACTTGCAAGTAGATTTTTGGGCATTCAGCAACTTGCTGTCTAAATCTTATCCTAATGTAAAAACCATATTTCTTTTCCTCTGTCAAAAGCAAAGTAACCCACTACTTTGTATATTAATCTTATTTAATTTTGTCGTTGCTTTTGAGACAAGGTCTCACTATGTAGCTCTGGTTGTCTTTGCTTTGTAGACCACACTGACTTCAGATTCAGAGATCTACATCCCTCTGCCTCCCAAGTGCTGGGATTAAAGGGGTATATCACTGTGCCCAGTATGTATATTAGTTTAAAGAACTAATAAAAACTGGCATAGAAAAGCTGTTGAGCCATTCAGAGAAAATAATCTAGGGAGAAATGCAAGTACTTGAGTGGGTATTATTTATAGCTCCATTTTTTATTGAAATCAACTACAAGACAGGGTTGTTACCTGGACAAATAGCACCTCAAGTGGAGGCAGTGAATGCACCTGTATGACTAATAGACCCTGGATTGGATTAAGTGTCTCAACTAACCCAAAACACTTCATAGGCATACAGGTTGGAGACCAATTTTTAGCTGTTATCCTCTCAAGGTAGGGTTTTGTTCCCTGGCTTCGGGCCTTCTATGCAAATGAAAGTTGTGCTATTTGTTTTAAAATCTCTGCTTATTAAACTCTAAGGTCCTGGATTCCCTCCCCCACTCCACTCCCATCCCAGGAGAATTCATTAATGAAAACCAATCTGTTTTCAGATGATTTTCAGTATGTAATAATGAAGAGTGGATTTTACCACTTATCACCCACAAATGGACCAAAATTACCCAAACAGCTGAAAGTCAGCATAATTACAGTTTATCTAAATAAAACACATGTAGTCATCTTCTGGAACTGACAGAAGGGCATGAGTTATAGCACCATCTGGAATCATGGACAAGGCAGATACATGTTGAAGCATAAATTAATAAAAGCAACAGCTAACAGCCCAAGCATAGGAGATCAGCATTAATGAGATTAACTCTTAGACTACCTTGGTACATTACTCAACCCCATTATGAGGCTAGGTCTAAGCTTTTTAATCCCCCCTTAGCACCAGATGAATAAATTTACTTGTGAAGTGCACTGTATGGATGGTGATATTTGTAACTACAGGTGGGGACCAATATAAATTTCATGGATTACTGATCATCACCCTGGGTAGATAGATTTGGGAGGAATCCAGGATCAAGTATGCTGCGATGCTATTCTGCCTACTTCAATAGTATAGTTTAGAAATTCATCATTTCTGCACAGATGTTCAGCATCTGGACAAAATCAAGGAATTATCAACTCTGGTTGCACATTAGAATTACATGGAGGGAGCGAGGCGGTCCCATTGCCCAGGCCCCACAGTATATGAGGTAAGTAGGGAGGTATAGGTTAGGCACCCATGTTTTAAATCCACCGCCTATAATTTTAATGTGCAGTCAAGATTAAGAAACACAGATCCAAAATGTGATTACTACAATAAGGGAAACCAGGCCTGAGGACAGCAACATTTAAGCAGAAGATCAGCTGACTCCTTTACATACAACCATAGAAACACCTGCCTTCCTCTGGTAGTAAAAAAGCAACATTTAGTAAAAATTGTATTTACTATATAACAGGCAGCACATGAAATGTTTTATGAATTTTTTCTCATGTAATTCTTGTAGCATTAATATGGAAGTTTTATTATTTATATATATATGTATTTGAAATTATAGTTACATTCCAATTCCTTTCCTCTTTCCAATCTCTCACATGTACCCACTTGCTTTCTCTCCAATTCATGACCTCTTTTTCTTTAAGTTTTTCTTAAATAAACACACACACACACACACACACACACACACATTCCTAAGTATATAAATGCAACCTGCTCAGTCCATATGATGTTAATCTCAGAGCTGAGCTGACCACTTAATATTTAGTAACTAACTGGGAACTCATCTCTGGGAAAGCCATTTTTTTCAGTCTTACCATTCCCCAGTTGCCCATAGTTCTCTGTCTGGTGTTGAAGTCCCTCCAGCTTTCCCTATTACATGTTAATGTGTTCATTGGTGTCTTCATTGTTCCGGTTCTCCTCTGGCAGCCATGTTAATGAGACTGTGGATGTAGTTTCTCTGATATGTTGAGGAGTAGACAACAATTTTACAACTAACTTTCTGATCCTTTGGCTCTTACAATCTTCCCATCCCCTCTTCCACAATGATCCCTGAACTTCCTGTGCAGGAATTGTGTTGGAGATGTATTATCTGGAACTGGACACCACAGGATATCTTGTTCTTCACATTTGGGCCTGTTGTGGTTTTCTATAATTGTCTCTTTCTATTGCAAAGAGAAGTTTCCTTCATGAAGAGTGAGAACTATACTTATCTGTGAGTATAATAACAATATAATTTTGGATGATGCTGAGTTAGTAAAGTGTTTGTTGTACGTTCTGCTCCAATAATCATGACTTTTCTAGCCCTGGGTAGTTGGCTACATTTCCAATACTAGGCATGATTTCCCTGTTATTGAATGGGTCTTAAGTCCAATTATTGAGCTGCTGGTTACTTTTAAAGAATGCATGCTACAATTGTATCTGTAGAGTTATCTTGCTATGCTGGTCATTGCTGTTATTCATAGGCACTATAGCTGGGAAGGAATGTTGATTGCTTTCTTGCTTTGGGAGATTGCATGGTGCCTTTTAATACTAATAGCTCCTCATTTTTGTTAACACTTATTTAGTTATGTTTCTTCTTAAAGGAGGAACTATTTTTAAGTACAAAGTTTTGTTATAGAATTTGACTCAAATACAACCAAAGCAGACCTTGATAATCTCTTAATTTTGGGTTGCATAGAACGCTGTCCTTGTTACCTACAACTCTGATTTTTCTACAGTATTATTTGCAACTTTTATGGCAGAAAGAGCCTTATTTTATTTTCTTATAAATAGTAGATATTTTGTTTAAATTGAATTGGGTCTACTTGTAGATTCTAAATACATCAAAACCAAATTGTTGCACATGTATAAAATAGTGTTTTGTTAAACCCCACTGGACTATACAAGGAGTGGGTATTTGGGTTAGGATAAGGTGAGGATTGCAGAAGGAACTTGGCTAGAGCATAACTGGGTAAATAAATTATGGCTTGTGACACAATTGGGCCTGGTATATTTGCTAATAAACTGTAATACTATCAAAGCATCCCCAAATTTAAAAGTTTAATAACAATCAAAATCAGAAGGTAGAAAGAGGGAGTTTAAGAGTAACAGTGAGGTGTCTAAAACCCATTATATAAATCTATGAAATTGTCAAACAATAAAAAACTAAGCCTCTTAAGCAAATTTTCTTGTAACTCTTCAGCATCTCAGAAATTCAGAAATACTTTGGTATATATCTCTTCATGATAGGGAATCTTCGATTATTATGTAGTCTTAACACTAGTATCACAGCTGTAGATACCAAAATATCTGTATTTATTTTAAAAGTTAGAAGTGCTTATGCCAACGATGCAGCACAGTGGTAGAGTATTTCCCTAACACTCATAAGGACTTGTGTTCAGTCTTCAACACTATTAAATAGAGCTATAAATGTTAGAGATTTTTAACTGTTACCTAGAGATTTCAGCCTCTGCCTTTTGGGTACTTTGCTCCTGTATTTGGGACCATTGTTACTTTGCTTTTTATTTCCTCTCTAGTCCTTCATAAGTATGACCTTCCTTTAGCTATTGGTTGAATATAACCAGAACTTCTGAATCATTAATTGTAGGGTTGTAGGTAGTAAGCTAAGTTCCAGGAGAATGTGTACTGTTTGATGTGCATGACCATGGTTTGAGGAACAATGTCTCACATCCATAAGAGTGGCAAAACCTTCCTAGAGCCTAAATTCAAATATTGACGGTGCATGCATGAAATGTCCACTGTAGCTTTATTCTCTCGGGTATTTACCACCTGAAGTCTTCTCTCCCAGCAGACATTGTTCCTATCAAGATTTGCTGGACCAATCCTTTTAGTCCAGCTATATACCATAAACCCTGCCTCCTTGTTTATCTGTATGTAGTAACCCCACCTCCTTGTTCTGCTGTATGTAATAACTCTGTCTCCCTGCTGTGTTGAATATATTACAAGCACTGAACTCCTAAGGGGGTTCATCTCCATCAGAGAACCCAGTTTCTCTAATCCCAGCTTTTCTTTATGTGTGTCCTCATGTGTCCTTTCTTCATTGCCTTGCTCACCCTAGTCTGGGTTCCCAAACTCAAGCTGTACAAGATTTTCCAAGCAGTGAGAGTGGAAAAAAAAAGAGTAATTAGATTTCTCCAGTGTTGGAACACAGTCCAAAAACAAAATCATGTGAGGAGAATTCTGAGTGATTGTGAAAATTTAAAAAAAAAAAAACCTCTAAGAAAATAAGACAAAAGTCTTGTGACCTCAGTTTCTTCAAAACACAGACTTGTTGTTGCAATGTGTTTCTGTGTTATGTGTTGGAATGTGTTTCCGGGTTACCAGGTGTAGTGGATGGGGTGAATTTACTGATTATTCATTACAACTGGCATTGTTATTTAGTTATATGCTTCTAAGGAAAAGCATGGTTTTACACATGTGGTTTGCCCTTGTAATTGTACACTTTACTCATGTGACTCCTCTTAAACCTTCAGAGTATAAATATCTTGATGTTCTAAATAAATTTGGCTATTGCATTAGACTTTAGTCCGGCTCACTTGGCAGCTCCATTCCCCTGGCTCCACTGCCCCTAGAGAGGTAAAAACTTTGGGATGCGGAGAATGCAGTTTTAATTTATATGTGGGTAGCAGGGGCAGGAATATGCATGGCAAATTTCTTCACTATATCCATGCTAAGTAGATTTTTATCAACATTACCTGATAGTTGAGTTTTCTAAATGACCTTGAACTTTTTAAAAATGTGCGTATTTCTACACATCTCTGTGCATACCACATGTTTGCAGGTGCCTAAGTAAAACAGTAGAGGACAAAGGATCATGTGGAACTGAAGTTATACAAGACTGTAAGCCACCTATTGGAGGAACTGGGAACCTAACCCAGATCTTCTGGAAGAGCTGTCTCTCAAGCCCCGAAGTGACTTTTGAATTCTGACTCTGAGTATGTAGGTGACCTGAGAGAAGAAAAAAGAATAAACACACAAAAGACAATTTATTGATCATTTCTATGAGCCAGACATTTTACAAGAAGCTTTTAATCCATCCATAGTCTTAACTCTTAACCCAAGGATTAATTTTCCTAATCCACAGTATCCAGAAAAACATTGAAATTCAAAAAGGCTAAACATTTTCCTAATTTTCAAACCCCTAGTTCAAATGTGTGAAAATTCTAAAGGAATAAGATAGTAGTAGAGCTAGTGGTATAGACTGTATAAAGAGTTGTGCGTGAGTTAACACATCTTCTCACCCAAACCCTGAAAAGTCCATATCTTTTGTCCTCATTTCAAAAGTTAAGCTCAGAAAAGTTATTTATCCAAGGCCTATATTCAACTGAAGCAGCAGTTTTCAACTGTGGGTCACAGTTTCCACAGGGGTCACATATCAGATATTCTGCATATCAGCTACGTACATTAGGATTCATAACAGTAGCAAAATTATAGTTACAAAGTAGCAATGAAATAATTTTATGGTTGGGGGGTTCCACAGCATGAGGAACCATATTAAAGGCTTGCAGCACTAGGAAGATTGAGAACCATGGCACTTAAGTATCACAATGAGATCATAGCTTGAATATGGCTTGGATCCAAATCTTATGCTCATTCCATTGTATCACACTGTTGAGTCTCCTCTTGCCACTAATTGAATCTATGGAATTTTATTTGTACCTTGCTGATGGCAATTAAGATATCATTCTTTAGTCTCAAAAGATGTGGCAATAATCTTTCCTTGACTAGTACAACCTATATGTGGACAGGAATCTTTGTTTTGTCCACTGGTATATCCTCAGCATATAGAACAGTGTTGAATACAGTAGTTGCACAATAAATATTCATTGTTTGAGGATGTGTAAGTTTTACTCTTCTGAAAGGTACAACTTTTGTAAACAAATAAATATTGGCCACATAAGACATCCAATGGCTAGCACAGCCAGGCTGTAATAACCTTTTCAAAGCAGTACAATCTATCATAATGCTTTACATATGAAATGTCTCAAATGGGCTCATGGCGCCCCAGTTGATGAAAGCTGCAGATGGTGTGGTCTGTCTGGTAAAAGTAAGATCCTGAGAGAGTATCCTTGAGTGTCCTACCTGCTCCCCAATCTCTTTCTTTCTGTTTTCTTGCCATCAAGAGATGGACAACTTTTGCCATATACCTCCATCTCTATGATGTGTTCATCACAGGCCCAAAAACATGAAGCCAAAAGATTATAGGCTAAGCCCTCTGTAAACCTGAAAATAAATCCTTTCTCCCCTATTCTTTCAGACTTTGGAGTCACAGCTATCCAATAGTAGCTAATATATATTAACTTTAGTGTTGAGGTAAATGTAAAACCCATAGTTAACAGTTATACTATGTATCAGAGACTGGAGAGAAGTAAATAGTTACCAGAGAAATCTGTGGCACTCTGGATGAAGAAAAGAAAGTAGAAAACTTCCAGGGAAAGAATGTGCTTCTCTCCCTCTGAAGAAATCAGGAAGGATTAGCAACCCATAATTCTTAGTCTGATAATTTGCTAGGAAACCAGTGCAAGGCCAAGGGTAGCTACTAATCAGTGTGTGCTCTGTGAAGGCAGGGTGGCTCTGCCCTCAGTCTTAGTTCTTATAACCTTACCCCCTTAATCCCCATTTCTGCCCTAGTCAGCTTGGTTTACAATACTGGAAAGAAGATATATTCCATGCCTGCCTCTGAAAATGGGCAGTTGCTTGTAGTGGGATTATGTTATGTTGCTACTATTTCCTGTCACTGTAAATATTTGTCCCGCCTATGGGTTTAATAAAAGCTGATTGGCTAAAGGCAGACAGGAAATGGTTAAGAAAACTTGGGAACATCGCAGAGCAGAGACAGATGCCAGGTGCCACGGGAATGCAACAAAGACACAACGAGAAGACGGCAGCAGATGCAGAGGAAAGAAGTTGAAATGCTGCTCTGAGAAAAGGTATTGAGCTGCATGGCTGAACAGGATAAGAAAGATGGGTTAGTTTAAGACTAAAGAGTTAGCAAGTTATATGCCTGGTCCCTAGGACAATCAGTGTAAAATTAACACAAGCCTGTGTGTGATTATTTGAGGTTAAGCAGGGCTGAGAGTGGGACCAAAACCTCTGGGCTAGACTAGAAAGTCCAGGCTAGAAAACATAATACAACAGTTGCTGCTTAAGGAACAAGAGTCATATGCTTGTTACATGTTCAGTTAATTGGATCTCCATGCTAATCCCATGAGATGACAGTGATTCTTTTTTTTCAATACCTGTTTATTATATTTATTTATTGTATTGCATCTCTGCATGTGCATATGCACACAAACATGCCACAAATGTGTATGTAGAGATTAGAGGACAACTCACAGGAACCTATTGTCTTCTACCTTGTGGGTCCTGGGGATCAGTCATTAGCTTAATGGCAAATGCTTTTATCCACTAAGCCATCTTATTACTCCACAACAGTGATTCATTTTTTTATTTAAAAATTTATTTTACATACTGAACATAGTTTCCCCTACTTCCTTTCCTCTCATTAACTCCTCTACCCTCTATGTTCTTCCTCCAGCTCCATTCAGAAAGGGGCAGGCCTCCCATGGGCTTGAACAAAGCTTTGCACATCAAGTTGAAGCAGAACCCAGGACTGAGATCCTCTTCTTGCTTCAAGACACTTATACTTGAGATGGATGAAATGTAATATGGCCAGTGTTAGTTTGCTTGGGCTTGTTTGAGAATATACTGATTTTAGTTGTCAATTCTTCTTTTGTTTTCATTATTTTGTTTTTAACATACTGTCTTTCATTAAATATTGAAAGTGGGCATTTGTAGAAATATTCGTTTGGTTTCAGAATATAGGATATGCAGAATAAAGGACAAGAGAAAGTATATAATTATTGTAAATCAACTACATAGATTGAAGCAAGAGATGAGAAGCCTTCATTGTACTGAATATGTTGTTTTGGAGTCCAATAGTGGCTTCTGGTATGCCTTTATTATACGAATTTTCATCAGCCTACTCTCTTGAATTGCTGAATACTTCCTAAAATTTATTGTCATGACTTAGCTTCCTCTGACCTCCAAATGATAAGTTCCCCAAGGGCTTGGCTGTATGCCTTTTCATTTTTTACTATTTGTTTCCCTAGTCAAATAGTAGTACTTTACTTCAGTAATCCTTCACTGAGTCAGTATTTGCTGAAGGGAAATTTATTATTAGACCTTGCTCTACATCCCATACTGATTAGCTATTCATGAAGAACTTACCAAGTGCCTACTGTGTGCCAGACCTCTTTTTTAAGGTACTTTGATTCCAACAATATACAAAACAAAAAACAACTTTCATTCTACTTGTTTTATGGAAAGAAACAGAATATATAAGCTAACTTAGACAGTATGCAAGAAAACCTAGAAGCTGTCATAAAGTGAGAAAGGAAGAACTGAATAAGGAGAAGTAAAATATGGTAAGTGATTTGCAATATTGAGTAAGACGTTCAATGTAGGCTTCTTAGGCTTTGGGTTGTAGTTCAGTTGGGAAAGCTGTTTGCCTCTCATGCTTGAATCCCTGGATCTGAACCCCAGAATTTCATGGTGCATATCCTGTAATTTTAGCACTCACGAGGTGAGGGTAGGATGATCAACAGTCCAGGTTTATGGCTAAAGATTTTGGGGACAGCCCCTAATATACACAACACCTTGTCTTTAAAAACTAATATATTTTCTGAAAAAGATACAACTTGAACCAAGATTGAAATGGAATAAAAAAAATAGAACTATGATTGCCAAGAGGACACATGTTTTTGAGCATCAACTAGCAGCACCATTCTACTTTTGAGACTGGGATATATTGCAGCAATGAGGCCAAAGTGTCAACAATGAAGAGTACTCAGAAGAAAAAATAAAATCATCCTGAGTGGGGTAATACAGCCTGGGAAAGATAAACATGGTCTGTACTGTACTAACGTATAAGTGGATTTTAGATGCCAAGTGAAGGATTACTAGGCTACAGTCCACAACCCCTGAGCAGCTAGGTAACAAGAAGGAATCTAAGAGAGATATCCATGGATCCCCCTGGGAAGGAAAAATAGAGAAGAGTTCCTGAGTAAATTGAGACCTTAGGGGTGAGGTGATAAGAGGAGGTCTGGAGAAAAAATGAGAGAATTAGATGGTTGAGCTGGGGGAAGGTCAGAGATCGAGAACAAAGAAAAGGTATCTTGATAGAGGGAGCCATTGTGGGGTTAAAGAGAAACCCGGTGCTAGGGAAATACCCAAGAATCCACAAGGATGATCCCAGATAAGACTCCAAACAATAGTGGCAAAGGTGCCTGAACTGGCCTTCCCTTGTAATCAAATTGATGACCACCCTAATTGTCATCATAGAACCTTCATCCAGTAACTGCTTAAAGCAGATGCAGAGATCTGTAGCCAAGCACTGGGTCAAGCTCCCAGTCCAGACAAAGGGAGGGAGGAGGGATTACATGAGCAATGAAGAGAATGAGAAGCAGAGTTGTAGACAGAAAGTTAAAGGAATTAGTGGGCCAAGCAAAACTTTCTAGAATCTTAAAAGTTGCTGTAAAGATTTCAGCCTTTACTCTGAGTAAAATTTGTAGCCTTTGGTGGATATGAGACAAAGGAAAGACACTATCATTGTATGCTGGGGAAAGGTCATACATGGAGAGGAAACATGGAAGAGCTTATTACAATTGAGCTATCTACTTGATAGCTACATGTGCCCTTGTATATCCTACAGAGAGCACTTCAAATGATCTTTACAAAATTCAGGTCTGCCCAAGTGTTTGCCACAACTCAAAACCCTTTGTTGCTTGCTCCCTGGTCCCCACAACTATGAAGATAACCCACAATATCTGGCTTTGTATCCATTTTAAGCCTTAACTCCATCTTTTTTCCCTTGCTTACTATGTTCTAACTATACATTTTTGTCCTAAACTGCACCAAATCCCCAATATGCAGGGCCTACACATCATTTAGTGCCTTCTCCTAGAACATTTGCTTCCCATTTGTTTCTTTTCTTTTTTTTTTTTCAGGATTTGTAACCACTGCTTTATTTTTTATTTTTTATATTATTTTTATTTTTTTATTTTTGAATAAAGTCTCATTTTTTATCCATGTATTCCCTTGTTCAGACTTCCTTCCCCCTCCCACCCCTCCCAGTCACTCTCTCTTCTCCCCATCTCCCCATCTCCCCATCTCCCCATCTCCTCCCCAGCAAGGGCAGGAGGTCCCAAGGTCCCAGGTGTCTTAGTTCAACATCCACTCTAGGCAGATTTGCTTTCCTCATCCCAACATCAAGACTGGGTCAGGTGTTGTTTCTCTAGGAGGAGTGGGATCCAAGGTGCCAGCCAGTCCAGGTGTTTCAGATACCATGCTGTTCAGTGGTTGTGGTTTGCAACTTGGGCATGCTTTGCTTTTTTCTTGTTTGTTTGTTTAGAGTCCACTAATGAGTGAGTACATCCCCTGCCTCTCTTTCTGGGTTTGTGATACCTCACTCTGGAGGATATTCTCCAAATCCATCTATTTGCCTGTGAATTTTAGGATATCATTTTTTTTTAACTGCTGAGTAGTATTCCATTGTGTAGATGTACCACAGTTTGTTAACCTATTCTTTTTTATTATGAGTAAAGAAGTCACATTTTCTTTCCTTCTTCCTTAATCAAGGTCCCTTCCCCGTTCCACCACATCAGGTCATTCTTTCTTCTCCACATCACTCCATCGCCCCCATGAGTAGGTGATCCCAAGGTCACAAGGTCCCAATATTGCTTAGTTCAGCCTCCACTCCTGGCAAATCCAGTTTTCTCCTCCCAACATCAAGACTGAGTCAGGTATTCCTCTGGGGGAGTGGGATCCAAGGTGTTTCCAATCCCAAGCTGTTCAGTGGTTGTGGTTTGCAGCTTTGGCATGCTTTGCATTCTTTTTTATTGTTGTTTAGAGTCCACTAATGAGTGAGTACATTCCCTGCTTATCTTTCTGGGATTGTGATATCTCGCTCAGGAGGATATTCTCCAAATCCATCCATTTGCCTGCAAGTTTTAGGATATCATTTTTTTCTTACTGCTGAGTAGTACTCCATTGTGTAGATGGACCACAGTTTGTTAATCCATTCTTCAGTTGAGGGACATCTAGGTTGTTTCCAGGTTCTTGCTATTACAAATAATGCTGCTATGAACATAGTTGAGCTAATACCTTTGGAGTGTGACTGTGCATCTTTAGGGTATACACCCAGAAGTGGTATTGCTGAGTCCTTGGGGAGATTGATTCTCAGTTTTCTGAGAAACCGCCATACTACATTCCAGAGTGGCTGAACAAGCTTACACTCCCAACAACAATGGAGGAGTGTTCCTGTTGCTCTGCAACCTCTCCAGCATAGGCTGTCATCTGTGTCTTTTATCTTAGCCAATCTCACAGGTGTCAGGTGGTATCTCAAAGTTGTTTTGATTTGCATTTCTCTGATGGCTAAAGATGATGAGCTCTTTTTCAAGTGCCTTTCAGCCATTCGTAATTCTTCTGCTGAGAATTCCCTTTTTAGTTCTGAACCCCATTTTTTGATTGGGTTATTCAAGGTTTTGGGCTCCAGATTCTTGAGCTCTTTATATATCTTAGAGATCAGTCCTCTATCATTTGTAGGGTTGGTGAAAATCTTTTCCCATTCTTTAGGCTGTCGCTTTGTCCTATTGACAGTGTCCTTGGCTTTGCAGAAGCTTCTTACCTTCAGGATATCCCACTTATTGATTGTTTTTCTTAGTGTCTGTGCCACTGGTGTTATACTTAGGAAGTGGTCACCTGTGGCAATTCGTAGAAGTGTATTTCCTACTTTCTTTTCTATCAAGTTTAAAGTGGCTGGGTTTATGTTGATGTCTTTGATCCACTTGGATTTGAGTTTTATGCAGGGTGACAGGCTCGGATCTATTTGCATTTTTCCACACACTACCATCCAGCTATGCCAACACCATTTGTTAAATATACTATCTTTTTTCCATTGAATATTTTGGGCCTGTTTGTCGAAGATGAGGTGTTCATAGGTTTTTGGGTTAATGTCTGGATCCTCAACTCTGTTCCATTGATCCACAAGTCTGTGTTTATGCCAGTACCAGGCTGTTTTTATTACTGTAGCTCTATAGTATAACTTGAAGTCAGGGATGGTGATACCTCCTGAGGGTCTTTTGTTGAGTAAAATTATTTTGGCAATCCTGGCTTTCCTGTTATTCCAAATGAAACTGAGTATTGTTCTTTCAAGGTCCGAAAAATATTGTGTTGGGATTACCCATTTGTTTACCCATTTGATGAATTAGTAGTACTTTGGAGCTTAGCTTAAATAATTCAGTGAGGCTGACCCTGAATACTCCTCTAACTTCCACTTTTCCCTTGACTTCTTTCTACATTGCCCCATAGTATTTAAATCAATATCTAATATTTTGCATTAATAGAAAACCAAACTGCTTATCCATATATGTTCAAATATACTACATAATGCTCTTTTTTGTAATTGTTTTTTGAATAGGTCTTTGGATTGTGTATATTTCATGAGGCCAAGTACCATGTCCTTTTTGTTGTCTAGTCCACATTGAAAATTGTGTGTGTGTGTCTGTGTGTGTGTGTGTGTGTCTCTGTTTGTGTGTGTGTATAGCTATAACATATAAGGGTCTCCAAAATTCATGTTTGAAAAATTGAGTGAAGTCACTGACTCTTAAGCTAGCCCTATAGATATCTCTAATTACACCATTTTGAAAGCTGATAGAGTCACTTTCATTCAAGGTCTACTAAGAGTCCACCTAGCCAAGTACTATACTCCTACTCTGCTCTTTTACAGGCACAAAGAATTTAGAAAAAATGTACCTGTCTCTGAAAACTTTCCTAAATAAGGAGGCAACACATCTGTGTGGCAAGCTTTCTGATGAAAGTTATTTACAGAGTGTGCTGTGGCCATTCTCACTCACTCACTGAATACCATGTAATTTTGTTTCAAAGGTGGTGATGGCTTAGAAGTCTTCCCAGGAAAGAGTTTTGTAGCCCTTTGAGTGTTGTCTTACCAAGTCCTGCTCATTTCTGGGAAACAATTTTGTCAGTCCAAGAGCAATGGTGAATGTGTCATAGTCTACCATACCTCATCAAAGCCTTTTTGTTCAACAGATGGAAACTACTACAGAGATTCATGACTGATCACGTTGTACAGAAAAATTGATCATAAGATATCCACTCCCAATTGGTACAGTTGCAAAACAACCCCTATATCTAAGGCTCAGACAAAATTCAAGGAAGGGTAGGTGATTTTAAGAGCCAGAGGACCATGAAATAGTGTCTTCTGGACTTGACAGAGATGTAGAACACGTGAAATCACCACAATAAGGTTGCCTAAACAAGTTATGCATAATGGCAACACAAGTTGTAACTGAGGGGTATTTATCAGGTTCCCACACCCAGAAAAAGAGCAATCAATCAATGCCTTCTGAGAAAGGAAAACTCAGTTTTCTCTGGGAAGGAAATCCCTAGTTGTTGTGTTACATGTCATTGCTAACATGAGTAACATGTCAATATTAAACATACATTATACATGTGTATATATATACATACATGTATGTAATTTTGTATGTAGCAATAATAACTAAATAAATAGGTCATTAATTTAAAAGGGAGTAGAGAGAAACACAGAAGCACTTGATGACAAAAGAGGAGGCATGGAAATAATTTCAATATAGTACTTATGTATGAAATTTCTCAAAAATTTGTAATTTCAATTTATAACAATCATATTTTAGGATAGACCTCACACTACCCAAGAGGCAGACACTGGCACTAGAATACTGGAGATTGATTTTAGAATTAGAACAACATCATTGCAGCTGAGAAACAGATGGTCATATGAACAAGTCTTCTGCCTGTAGGAAAATCCATGGGGGAAGCCAGAGAATAGCAACAAGGACTCTTGGTGTTCTTGGCATCACTGCAAGGACAGTTGGTTGTATAATGCTAATATTTTATGGTAACCATGTCAATCCTGTGGATGTTTGTGCTGACCTCAGGGAACAGAAGGTAGTTTTCTTCAGCCAGAACTTCTTCCTAGCTTTGGCAGAGCAGTATTATCAATGAGGTCTGTTTGAACATCCTGTCTTTCAGTATTTCCAAGTCATTTTCTTCCTCCCCGTGGGCTCTCTTTCAAGCCTGTGATAACAACATTCATTGGATTACCATTAGATTTGGCTGTAAGCCTAGAACCTCAACTATCTCCTCAAAGGTCACTTTGCATCTCTGAATCTTATCTATTCCATATGTTATAATTTCATTCATCAAATTCTCAAGACTAATGGGTGCATTGTTAGGTCCTCTGGGATCCTTTACATAATCAACTACAGTTCTCAAAGGAAGAAAGAAATAATATATTTCTGACCAAGAATCATTGCAATGTTTTCAAGTGGAAATTGGAGCAGGAGCAATTAATTTTCACTTGTTGAGCTCAACAAAGTTTTCTAAGTGGATGACATTAGAGTTTACTCTCAAATGAGAACCCTTAAAGGTAGGTTGGAGAATATGATAATTCCCTAATATTAAGAACAACTTGTATCAATTTCACTAAGGGCCTGTAAGATACTGTCTCATGACAGGAGTAAGAAGTTTAGCGCAAGAAGAGTCCTAAGTCAGAGAGTTCAGATGCATCATCTATCTATTCCCTGGCTCTGTCAGCCTTCACACATATAAGGACACATTATCAGTATCTGTTATTCTGAATGAATCACTTCATACAAGCCAACTCTTGATTCATGAATTGTCAAAATTGCTTCTAAAAATACACAAAATGAGTCATTTCTCTATAAGTTTATAAAGTGTTTTATTATATGTATGTAGCCACTGCATTTATTGAAAAGTTATTTTCTATATTGGCAGCTATGGAGGCAACCATTTTAGAAGACATTTCACAAAATCTAGAAAAGTGGATAATTTTGATATTTTTCAACTAAAGTCTGCTAGATATAAATGGGTCTTAACTGTTCAATATAGTAGTACATTTTTTAATTTCTTGTTATAAAGGTTCTTTAATTATTCTGTGTATTAACCTAGCATAAGATGTATGTTGTTAGCAATGATTGTCCTCCTATTATGAAAGTTGATGATTAAGTGTTTCCTTTCTTGTACAGAATTTAACTTTAATTAGTTAAAATTACATAAGGTATAAATTTCACCGTGAGCATTGTGACATTCATCCATAATGCCAGTACACTGGAGGTGAGCCAGAAAAATCATAATTTGAAATCTAGCTTAGACTATAATGTGAATTGCTCACCAGCCTAGACTATATAGGAAGACCCTGTCTAAAACAGCTTACCCTGGGTAAATCGACTCCATTCCAGAAACACAAAGATGGCTTAATATGCAAATCAATAACCAAGAACATAAATTGAATAATCACTGCAGTAGATTGCTGTGGGATAATGCTGTTGTACACTGTAAAAATTTGTCATTTGAATTGGTTTAATAAAATGCTGATTGATCAACAGTCAGGCAGGAAGTATAGGTGTGACAACCAGACTATGAGCATTCTAAGAAGAGGTAGGGTGGAGTAAGGAGTTGCCAGCACAGATGCAGAGGAAACAAGATGAGAATGCTGTACTGAGAAAAGATACCAAGCCACATGGTTAAACATAGATAAGAATTATAGGATAATTTAAGTGTAAGAGCTAGTTAGTAATAAGCCTGATCTACCAGGTAAGCATTTATAAGTATTACGTCTTCAAGTTAATTATTCAGGAAGTGGCTGTCAAGTATTTGGGAGTTACCGGCAGGACAGAAACTTCCACCTACATGAAGATACAGAAGAGGCCTTTGACAAAGTCTTCTTATCCCTTTATGATAATAGTACCAAAGAAATTAGTGATTAAAGAATACATTATGCATAGTAATAACTATATATGATAGGTCTGTAGCCAAAATTATACTAACTGGGGAGAAACTGAGCATTTCTTTTTTCTTTTTTTTTTCAAAAACTTTATTTATTTATTATTTTTATTTATTTGCCTTGGTGTTTGCCTGGAACTGGAACTACAGACAGTTGTTAGCTGCCATGTGGGTGCTGGGAAACTGTTTCTTTTTTCTTTGTCTGTAATATCCTCTGCCTTTTTCTGTAATAAAGGTTGACCATGTGGTTCAGTGTATAAAAGCATTTGCCAAACAACCCTCATAACCTGAGTTCAGTTCCCAGATCCCACTGTGAAATGAGAAAACTAACTCAACAAAATTGTCCTCTACATACATGCAGCAGTATGCACACACTTATGACCCCCCATACCTTACATAAACATACATATCATTAACAAAAAGAACCTTATAAAATTTGGAATAAGACAAGACTGTCCAGCCTCTCTACTTTTATTTAATATAGTGAAATAACTTTTAGCCAGAGCAGTAAGACAAGGAAAAAAAAAAACTACAAATAGAAGATAAAGAAGTCAAAACATTCGTATTTGCAAATGACATTGTTCCATATTTAAAAGACCATAACTCTAATGTTTTACCAGAAAACTTTTGGGCTTGACACATATTTTCAACAATATAGCAGGATAAAGAAATAATGAAAAATAATACCTTTCCTATATGTATATCAATAATGACCATGTTGAGAAAGAAATCAGTAATTCACTGCCATTCACAGTAGTTTCAACAACAAAAATGCCCTGGAATTAACATAACTAAGGAAATAAACAGCTTCTACAACTAAAACTTAAAAACACTGAAGTAATTGGAGATGATATTAGAAGATGGAATTTTGAAGATTCTAATTTTTCTAATCATAAACCATCTCATGTCTTAGAAGAATTTAATCTACAGGTTTTATGCAGACCTCATCAAAATCCCAATGATACTCTTCACAGAAATAGAAAAAACATTTTAATGTGTGTATTGTACCATAGAAACCTCAGATACTCAAAGCACAATCCAGAAGGTACCACCATACCAGGTTTCAAGTTATCCTACAGAATATTGGAACAATAACAGCCTGATATTGACACAAAAAGCAGAAACATAAAATCAATCAATGGAATAGAGTAAAGGACCCAGACTTAAACCCATGAAGCTATAGCTATATGATTTTTATGAAGATAATAAAAACGCACATTTTTGAAAAGACAGCACCACAAAAAATGGCTATCCATGTGTAAAAGAATGAAAATAGTTTCTAGTCATTCACCCCATGGAAAAATTAACTCCAGTTATACAAAGACCTCAACTGTTAGAAGATAAGGTATAAAAAACAATATAGGATCCAGGCATGGGTAAGCACTTTGTATTGATTTCAGTTGCAGAGGAAATAATGCCAATGATAAACAAGTGGAATTTCATGAAATTATAAAATCCACACAACAAAAGAAACAGTTAATCATCAGTTGAAAAGGCAGTCTACAGGGTATGCTAACTCCACACATCTGACAACAAATTACTATGCAGGATAATTAAAGAACAGAAAAACCTTTATAACAAGAAATCAAATAACTGAGTAAATAAATGGGTTGATGAGAGTAACGGCACTTAAAAGATAAATTACAAATGACCAATACCACACAAGAAGATGTTCAAATTCACTAGCCATCAGAGAAAAGTAATTTAAAATTACATTGAGATTCCGTCTTGTCTCAGAGTATCAGTGATTAAATAAGAAATGCTAACATAGATGTGAACATCAACAACAACAACAAACTCATATACTTCTATTCAAAATGCAGACTAGT
This sequence comes from Sigmodon hispidus, assembly GCA_004025045.1. Taxonomy (NCBI): domain Eukaryota; kingdom Metazoa; phylum Chordata; class Mammalia; order Rodentia; family Cricetidae; genus Sigmodon; species Sigmodon hispidus. The sequence continues at coordinate 106,345 of PVIH01005036.1, forward strand.
CAAACAACTATGGAAATCATTATGGAAGTTTGTCAAAAATCTAAAACTATATCTACCATCTGACGCAGCTACACTACTCCTGGGTATAATAATAGGTTTCTGGCCTGTTCAGCCCATGATCCAAAGCAGCAGAAACACACACAGCCATTTATTAATTACATGCTGCTTGGCCTATAGCTCAAGCATATTGATAGCTAGCTCTTACATCTTAATTTAACCTATTTCCATTAATTTGTTCCACCACTTGGCCTGTGGCTTACCTATTTATTTTCTTTTTTATTATGAATAAAGTCACATTTTGTATCCATGTATATCCTTGTTCAAGGTCCCATACCCCTCCCACCCCTTCCAGTCACTCTTCTCCATATCTCACTATTTCCTCCCCAGCAAGGGCAGGAGGTCCCAAAGTCCCAATATGCCTTAGTTCAGCATCCACTCCTGGCAGATCCAGTTTCCTCATCCCAACATCAAGACTGAGTTAGGTGTTCCTCTAGAAGGAGGGGCATCCAAGGTGTCAGTGGTTGTGGTTTGCAGCTTGGGCATGCTTTGCTTTTTACTTTTTTGTTTAGAGTCCACTAATGAGTGAGTACATCCCCTGCTTATCTTTCTGGGCTTGTGATACCTCGCTCAGGAGGATATTCTCCAAATCCATCCACTTCCTGCAAATTTTAGGGTATCATTTTTTCTTACTGCTGAGTATTACTCCATTGTGTAGATGGACCACAGTTTGTTAATCCATTCTTCAGTTGAGGGACATCTAGGTTGTTTCCAGGTTCTTGCTATTACAAATAATGCTGCTATGAACATAGTTGAGTTAATTCATTTGGAGTGTGAATGTGCACCTTTAGGGTATATGCCCAGAAGTGGTATTGCTGGATCCTTGAGGTGATTGATTCCCAGTTTTCTGAGAAACCGCCATACTACATTCCAGAGTGGCTGAACAAGCTTACACTCCCACCAACAATGGAGGAGTGTTCCCCTTGCTCTGCAACCTCTCCAGCATAGGCTGTCTTCTGTGCCTTTTATCTTAGCCAATCTGACAGGTGTAAGGTGGTATCTCAAAGTTGTAAATCACCTTTATTATATTGAGATATTTTCCCTGTATTCCTGATCTCTCCAGGGCTTTTATCATAAAGGAATGTTGGATTTTGTCAAAGGCTTTTTCAGCATCTAAGGATATGATCATGTGGTTTTTTTCCTTCAGTTTGTTTATATGATGAATGACATTTAAGGTTTTTCATATATTGAACCATCCCAGCATTTCAGGGATGAAGCCTACTTAGTCATGGTGAATGATATTTTTTATATATTGTTGTATACGGTTTGCCAGAATCTTGTTGAGAATTTTAGCATCAATATTCATGAGGGAAATTGGTCTGTAATTCTCCTTCTTTGTTGTGTCTTTGAGTGGCTTGGGTATTAGGGAAATTGATTGTGACCTCATAAAAGGAATTTGGTAATATTTCTTTAGTTTCTACTGTGTAAAATAGTTTGAGAAGTAATGGTAGTAATTCTTCTTTGAATGTCTGGTAGAATTCTTCACTCAGACCATCAGGACCAGGGCTTGTTTACTTGTGAGGCTTTTAATGACAGCTTCAGTTTCCTTTAGGGTTATAGGTCTGTTTAAGTAATTAATCTGGTCTTCATTTAATTTTGGTAAATTTTACCTGTCCAAAAAGCTGTCCATTTCTTCTAGGTTTTCCATTTTTGTGGAATATAAATTTTCAAAGTAGGACCTGATAGTTCTCTAGATTTTCTGGGGGTCTGTCATTATGTCCCCCTTTTCATTTCTGATTTTGTTGATTTGGATACTTTCTCTCTGCTTTTTGATTAGTTTGGATAAGGGCTTATCTATCTTATTGACTTTCTCAAAGAACCAACTCTTTAATTCATTGATTCTTGGCATTGTTCTTTTTGTTTCAATTTTATTGATTTCAGCTCTAAGTTTGATGTGGTAGAATGTTTTCTGTATGATATAAATAAAGAACTGTTTGGCCCATGTATGGCACCGTAGAAGTGGGTGGAGAATCAGAGGCAGCCAGGTAGGAGAAGTAGGGTGGAGTTAGTCACTCTCGATCTGTCCCCCGAAGAAGAAGCATGTAGGAATCCAGGTGAGCCACGGGCTGTGGCCACGTGGTGGAAGATTAATAAAAATGGGTTAAATTAAAATGAAAGAGCTAGCTAGTAATGTGCTTAAGATATGGGCCAAACAGTGTCAAGGATATAAGTGTGTGATTCATTTCTTTGGGGGACAAAAGCCGCAGCGCAAACCAGGTTCCAACAATGGCTGCGCGCACCAGGTCACACACCTCCCCGACACAAAACAAGATGAAAAAAACTTACTACAACAGTTTGATTATTTCCTGCCACCTACTCCTTGTAGGTGAGTTTGTTTCTAATTGTTCTAAGGCTTTCAGCTGTGCTGTTAGTTTTCTAGTGTGGGATTTCTCTAGACTTTCATATAGGCATCTAGTGCTATGAATTTTCCTCTTAAGACTGTTTTCATTGTGTCCCACAAGTTTAGGTATGTTGTAAATTCATTTTCATTAACTTCTAGGAAGACTTTGATTTCTTTCTTAATTTCTTCCTTGAACCAGAGATGGTTCAGCTGAGTGATGTTTATTTTCCTTGAGTTGGTAGGCTTTCTTTGATTTTTGATGTTGTTGAACTCTAATTTTAGGGCCTGGTGGTCTGATATGATACAAGGGATTATTTCTACTTTTTTTTGTATCCATATTTGCTTTACGACCAATTATGTGGTCAATTATAGAGAAAGTACCATGTGGAGCTGAGAAATATATATATTCCCTTGCATTTGGATGGAAGCTTCTGTAAATATCTATTAAATCCATTTGCATCATAACCTCTGTTAGACTCCTTATTTCTCTGTTGAGTGGGGTATTGAAATCTCCCACTATTGGGTTGTGAGAACTGATGTGGGATTTGAGCTTTAGCAGTATTTCTTTTACATAAGTAGGTGCCCTTTTATTAGGGGCATAAATATTCAGGATTGAAATCTCCTCTTGACCAATATTTCCTGTGATGAATAAGCATTGTCCATCTTGGTTACTTTTAATTGCTTTTAGCTTAAAGTCTACTTTGTTAGATATTAGGATTGCAACCCCCACTTGTTTCTTAGGACCATTTGACTGGAAAATCTTTTCCCAACCCTTTATTCTAAGCCTGTGTCTGTCTTTGCAGCTTAGGTGTGTTTCTTGTAGGCAACAGAAGGATGGCTTCTGTTTTTGTATCCATATTGTTAGTGTGTGACGTTTTATAGGAGAGTAGAGACCATTGATATTAAGGGAAATTAGTGACCATTGATTGATATTTCCTGCCATTTTTGGTGGTAACTCGTTTGTATTTCCTTTCTCTGGAGTATTCTTCTGTGCAATTATTGATTGTTTGTGATTTCGTGGGTGTATCTGGGGTCCTTAGGTTGGAGTTTTCCTTCTAGTACTCTCTGTAGTGCTGGATTGGTAGATAGGTATTGTTTCAGTCTGACTTCGGCATGGAATATCTTATTTACTCCATCTATGGTGACTGATAATTTTGCTGTGTATAGGAATCTAGGTTGGCATCCATGACCTTTAGTGTCTGTATAACTTCTCACCAAGCCTTTCTTGCTTACATTGTTTCCATTGAAGAGTCTGGATTTATTCTGATGAGTCTGCCTTTATAAGTAAGTTGGCCCTTTTCTTTTGCAGCTCTTAAATTTTTTTCTTTGTTCTGTATGTTTTGTGGCTTGATTATAATGTGGCACGCTGACTTTTTTGGGGGGGGTCATATCTATTTGGTGTTCTGTAAGCTTCTTGTATCTTTATAGGCATTTCCTTTTTCAGGTTAGGGAAGTTTTCTTCTATGATTTTATTGAATACATTATCTGTGCCTTTGAGCTGGTATTCTTCTCCTTCTTCTATTGCTATTATTCTAAGGTTAGGTCTTTTCATGGTGTCCCCAGTTTCCTGAACATTTTTTGTTATGGCTTTTTTGATTTTAGTGTTTTCTTTGACTGGTATATCTATTTCTGTTATTGAGTCTTCCACTCCAGAGATTCTCTTTTCCATCTCTTTGATTCTGTTGGTTATGCTTGTGTCTATAGTTCCAGCTTTTTTCTTCAGATTTTCTATTTCTACCTTTGTCTCGTTCTGTGCCTTTTTTATTGCTTCTATTTCAGTTTTTAGTTCCTGGAATGTTTCTTTCCTTTTTTGGTTTACCTTTTCTTGGTTTTCTTTCAAGGATTTGTTCGTCTCTTCCAATTTTTTGTTTGTATTTTCTTCTATTTCTTTAAGGGAATTTTTATATCTTCTTTGAAGGCTTCAATAATCTTCATAAAGGTGTTTTTCGTGGTGTTTCCTTCTGTTTCCTCTTCATTGCTCTGTTCAGGTCTTGTAGTTGTAGAACCACCAGTTTCTTCTGGAGCTGCCTTGTAGTTCTTTATATTATTATATGTATTTTTGTACTGGCGTCTGCCCATAGCTTCAGTGGGTTAGGCTGCTCCTAGTCCATTGTGGCAAGAGGGCTTGTGTGTCTCCTGTCTCCTCTGAGCAAGTGGTCTGCTCAATCTTTGACTCTGCTCTGGACAGGGGTCTGGATTTCAAACCTCAGTCCTTCTCTGATAACACAGTTTGTCCTGGAGGTGGGGCCGGCCGTGCAATGTCCCCTCTTTTAGGTGTGACTGGATGAGCCCCTCAAAGCCAAACCCTAGTCCTGTCTGCTAAGGAGAGTCTGTATCAGGCCCTACAGATTTACCCTGGTTCCAGAAAGCAACTTTCCGGATGGGCGAGATGGGAGATCAGGTCCCGGAACCTGCTCACCCCAGGATGGGGTATGAATTTCAAAGTCCTCATTCCTTTTTTGCTGATGCAGTTGGAGGTGGGGCTGGCCATGCAAGGTCCCCTCGTTTAGACGCCCCTCACAGATGAAACCCAGTCCAGTCTGCTAGGGAGAGCTGAGATTAGACTCTAGGGATTGACCCTGGTCCCAGAGAGTGACTCCCCAGAAGGGTGGTCTGGGTGCCATTATCTGCTCACCTCTGGACAGGGTCTGAATTTCAAAGTTCTCAGTATCTATTTCTTTATATCTTTCTTCTTGGGTGGTTGGATCGCATCTCCCTTGACTCCATCTTCCTTTCTCATTATCCATGCTCAAATTTCCTGCCTGCTTCTAAGATGCACTGCAATAGGCCAAAACAGTCTTTTTATTGTTCAGTGGCATACAAAGCATACAGAAATACATCCATCTGACCCAGCCATACCACCCCTGAGTATACACTCAAAGTCAACAAAACACAGCAATACATGAACATTCGTATTTAACACAGCACTATTCTCAATAGCTAAATTATCAGGAAACAAAGTTACAAGGAGACAAAGGTTGTACCAGAGGTATTATATATATATGGAAAAGTGGAAACTTAGAAGACTAAGATTATATGAAGGCATGATATTACATTATGGAATTGAAAGGAGACTAATGGTGATTAAAATGGGCAAGGGTTTCTAAATTAAGGAGAATATTCTCAAAATACATTATATACATGTATAAAATATCCTTATGGGACTAGGTATTGTGTGCAATAAATACATGTCAATTCCAAAAAGAATAAATGGCACAAGAAAATTCTAAATTTCATGTAAAGTCACAAGTATTGAGTGCCCAAACAATTTTGATCAAAAAGAATAATGCTAAAGGAATCAAAATACCTTCTATTAAACTACATACCTATAGCAGCAAAACCACTGTGGTTTGACACAAAACAGAAATATTGACAAATATAATAAAGCAGAGGACTCAGAAATAGATACATATAACCAGAGCCACCTGATTTCAGACAATGATAACAAAAATATACATTGAAGAAAAGACAGCCTCTTCAATAAGTGATTCTAGAAAAAAAAAGATGCATACATGTAGAAAAACTACATCACCTCACACTGGACAACAATCAGTTCAAAATGAAAATTAGGAAGAGTTAGACATGTAGTTCAATGGTAGAGCATTTGTCTGGCATACACAAGGCCCTGGATTTAATTTCCACTACCAGTAAAATATTACAAATCTAAATAAATTTCCACAGTTGCACCAGTCACATTTCAGGTATTTAATGGTCAGAAGTGGCTAGTGGTTGGCTATCTAATTGTACAGCATACTAACAGCACAAAAAGTTCTACTAAATTCCTCAATGCCACCCTAAATAATAGATTTAATTGTATGATCCTTGTATATGAATGGTCATAAAGTCCTTCACTATGAAATAAATGAACATAAATGGATGAGTTTGTATGAAAATATAGCCTTACAAAGCTATTTGAAACATAAAATGAGTTCCAGGAATAATCACTATACTATTTTGAAAGGTAGTTTGAATGGTGGTTTGTAAGGCTATATCAGGGTCCTGAGCATGAGTTTGAAAAGTTGAGTAAGGTATTGGCACAGGGCCATGAACTGTATGATAGCAAGAGAAATAGTTGAAATAATTGCTGAGGAGAAAATCAGATAGCTCAGAAACAGAGAAGTTATAGCAATAATCAAATCCATGGCAGTACTGAGCAGGCAAAGTAAGTAATAAGGTCAGAAGACAAAAAGATTAAAGAGAAGCCAAGAGATGGGGTAGAAAGCAGGTCAGAAAGAGCAGTTGAGGACAGAGGCATTGAACTATGTGAAGGTAGCTGAATCCTGAGCTCCTGGATTTAAGGGCTGGGCAAACATCCATTCCTGAGATCAAAATCTATTCCTTTCCTAATTATATCTCTGACTCTCACAAGAAGGGAGGCTTGTGCACTTCTATTGAATGCTGTATTTAGATAGAGTTATCTATAAATACAGAGAAGAAGAGGATTTGGCCCAGACTACAGGTAGTTTTCAAAAATTAGAAGGCTGGGGCTTTAAGTGGACTAAGAACTCAACTTTTGAGAGTAATGACTCTGGGCAGAGTAAAATACTACAAAGAGAAAGCAAGGGTGGGGAAAAGAAGAGCCTATCAAAGTACAAAGAAACAGACTTAAAAGGGTTGTAGATCAGTCACAAAGAGAATATACTAATAGGGAGATTTTAAGAGGTCTTAATGTTGATTGTAAAATATACATATGCATGTGTGTATGTGCGCGCACACACACACATAGAGAGAGAATGGTTTCCGGCAGGAGTATGGAATAGATTTCAAAAACCAGAGGACCTAATTTAGTCAGAAACCACGGAGAACTGAAGCTTGAGGTTTCTGAGTTATTCTATTGTCCACTCCTATTTTTCCTGGAAACCTCTTTAGCTTTTTTCTACAAACTTCTCTCAGTCCGAAGTGGCAATTTAAAAGACTACCATGTACCAACAGTACATTTGCAAGTACAGGACTCTCTCCCAATGTTACTCTAACCCCTCCAGCAAAACTAATACGTTTATATTCCTGTGTAACACCAATCTAAGACCAAGATGCATGTGTGTTAATTCTTTACAAAAGTTAAGAGATCTTTATTTCTAATACAATTTCTTGTTCTGACTCCACTTATTCTTTCAGCCTCATGTAACTTCACTCTTTAACCTCCAATTCCAGTGCCAAGGCATGAGCCAGTTTACTCAAATGTGAACAGCTCTCTTGGCATGCATGAGCAATCAAATGCCCAAAGTAAATTGATGACTAACCATGTGTCCAAAAGATCCACAGGACTTAGGGAATTAAAAGGCTTATTCTTATGGTTAAACACTGGGAATGCCATGTCATTCCTGTCCACTGATTTTTCTATTATCAGCTGGAAAGCCACCAGCATATCCCTTGTTCATCTACCAGGATACAAACTAGCTCTTCTTTCAAGTCTCACTTTTGTTCTCGGGGTTAGGAATGTCACAAGCATTCCAAAAGGAATCTGGTTGGCACAGCTAATTGAAAATATAATTATAGTTCTACAGCATCAGACTGAATTTTCTATAATTTATTATTAAGTTTTATATATTTGGGTCCTCATATAGCATTGTTCACAACTCAGTAGAAAAACCTCTATACTGTAGCTAGTCATGAGAAAGTTCTATATTGAGTGTTGGTACTATAACTCATATCCTGATGTGCCCAGGTGAGGAAATTGAAGTCAGAGAGTGGAGGTGAGTTGCCAGAGATTACCCAGCTTGTGAGCCCTGACCAGAGTTTATTCCCATGCCTGTTTTGATTCAGAACGTATGTTCTTGCCTCCTCTTAGAAAATGTCTGTCTACTCCTAGCTGCACTAGCAGGAGATCCTCTGAATATAATTGATTAGAAACTGAAAACACACTAGAATATATATTTTCTGATGGAGAACTGGACTATGCAGTCCTATTTGCCATATCAGCTTATAGTGTGGGGACCCATTGCATACATCTGTAGAACTTTTACCGTATTTATTAGGAATTTATTATGTACTATCACATGGAGATGTGATTGAAAAAGGAAAAGAAACAGAAAATGTCATTGAAGAATATGTAACCAAAGAAATAAGGCTATCAAAACCCTTCCCATAACAAAAAAAGCAACATGGCAGTTGCCCAGTAAATTCAACAAAGAACTACTGTGTGGTCCAGGTGTTTTCAAACCAAATCACATTACTGTCCACCTTTCAAGCAAATGTCAACAGTCAGAGAGCAAATGAAAAAACCTCCCCTCTCCCTCCCCGTGTGTGTACCAACTCATCTAACAACCGTGTTTTGATGTTGTTGTTTCTCAACACAGGGTTTTGTATAGTCCTGCCTATCCTGCAACTAATCCCAAATGCTGGAATTAAAGGCGCGATCCACCTCTGCTCAGCCATTTAACAACTCTTAAGAGACACTGGGATGTCACAGGAAAAAAAATATTGTCACAGTGGGCCTAACTTTGGTCATTCTAGATAATTAATTTGTTTACTTTTGCGTGAAACTCATGATCTTCTTCACTTTCTGTGTGATGGGATTATAGACTTGCACCATCACATCTGGACCTGGGTCTTGATTTGAGAAACAAGTGAATGAACAGTCAGTGACGTCTGGATGGGCAACCTAGACTGTGAAGAATGAGTGATTTTGAGGATTCAGATACTTGTGATCTAAGGAATAGTGATGATCAGAGCTAGACAGAAAGAACAAAAGGAACTCAAGAGTATTTATGGACCTGCAAAGAGAGGTTAGGCATAGGGAAAATCAGACTTAATAAACAGCTTTCTTGATTTAGACTCACTATGATAAAAATACCATTTGAATAATTTTATATTTTATAAACAAAAAGTGTTGAATTGGAATTATGGTTTCAAAAGGTTAGAGTCCGTGATGGTGACCGGAACAGCTGCAAACTTACATTTTATAGTATAAGCAGTGGGCAAAGAGAACTAACTCAAATGGCATGAGACTTTGTAAAACCTCAAAACCTCCAGTGACATAACTCTTCCATTAATGCCACACTTCTTAATCCTCCCAACACAGCTATCACCTGGGAACCAAGTGTTACAACATTTGAACAACTTTTAAAAATATAATTCACTGGCATTAAGAATAGTCACTCTATTTTCCAAATATTTCCATTATCTGATTCTAGAACTTTCTTATCTTTCAAAATGGAATCCCATTCAGCAATCACTCCCTCCATGACCAATAATAAACTCATGAATTTATCAGTACTGAATATTTCCTATTGCTAAGTATCCCAATTTGCTTTCTACTGTTGTGATAAAGGTCATGATCAAATCAATATGTGGAGGAAAGGGTGTTCCAAGGCAGGAACTCCAGGCAGGATTCTGGAGGCAGAACTACAGAAGAACTACTGAAACTCATATCCAGCTACCTTTCACATACCAGGACTGCCTGCCCAGAGACCACCAACAATGGCAGAGGGCTTGGCCCTCCACATCAAAGAAATGTTCCACACACTTACCTACAGGTTAATCTTTTGGAGGCATTTTCTCAGTTGAGGGTTCTTCCTTGCAAATAATCCTAGTTTGTCTAAGGTTGACAAAAATGTTACCCCATAGAAGTCATGGCTCCTTTCATTGAGCATAATGGCTTCAAACTTCTTCCATATTCTAACATATACCATTCTTTCATCCATGAGTGCTATTTCATAGCAGGTATGGCACATTTTTTAAAGACTTCATCTAGCTATTGACAGTTGAGTTGCTTCCACCTCTGGGTTCTTGTGAATAAAGCTGTTAGGAACATTGGCTTTCCAAGATTTTTCCTGGATACAATACTTGTTTCTAGTTCTTTGGACACTACACCCAGCTGTTGAATAGTTGAAATGGCATAGTCATTCTCTGTCTAGTTTACTGAAGAAATGCCATGTTTCTCCAGAAATCCACTCAGTTGGTTTAAAACAGTAGCTCTGAGCTTTAAGTTGAATCCTGGCTTTGTTATTACATAGTTGCATGACCTTAAGAAATGATGTGACTTCTCAGCATTCTCAATTGCTAAATAAGATTATTTGGGGTACTCCATGGTGCAATGCCTAGGGGAACACACTCCAAACACTAAATACAGGGCAACTACTGGAATCAGTTTTGCAAGCTTCATCTAAAACATGTTATACAGTAAAGGATCGAAGCTCAGCATAACCACAGCCCTCTTAGTGACTTTTCTACTTATCCTTGTCACACCCCATTTCAGAACTCAGGAAGTAATTTGAATTTTAAGAAAAAAAAATAATCTATCCTAGTTCTTTAACCCCTTAATTTTTTTAAAAAAAATTATTGGATTCTTTCTCTGTGTGTATGAGAGAGAGAACATATATACTTACACAATAAGTTTTTAATGCCAAAATCCTTAAGCATCTCAAATACCCATGTGGCTATGATTAAAGAGGAAGGAATTCACTATTCAAGGAGAGGCAATGCTGTCTGATAGTGAACAGTACATGTTCTGAACAGACATAGGAGTAAAATCCACCTCAGGGATTATTAGCTGTGTATTCCTGGACACTACCTCACCCACCCTCTGAGCCTCAGTTTCCTCAACTGCAAATACCAAACCATGGCAAACAATACCTATCTGTGCTAATTGTTTTGTGGATCTTAGATCAGGTAACTACGTGTTACTGCAGCCATATAGCAAAGGGTCTCCCTCTCTCTGGTGCTACAGAAATTCCCATCACTCAAAAACTGAGCTTGTTTCCCACACATCACAAATCATCAGTGGCTTGTGGGAATTAAAGAGCCAAGGGACTTCATCTAGACCTCAGAGAATATCAAATGATCATAAATATTCTTCCCAAATAAAATTTTGCCATAACAAAAGCAGTACAAGACTTTCCCATGGATCTTTTCAGCTTCCTGCTTATGATTAGTCTATGTTGGAAGTTATGTTTTTCTAAGAGGGATTAACTTTCCATCTGTACAGATGTTTCCTTCATGTTAACATCTGTGGCACTCTGTGCACTCAACTTGTCTTTTTTGATCACCAGAACAATTCTGTTGTGAGGTAGTATTCTTGCTTAGAGTTACAGGAACTTGCTCAGAACTAGTTTATGTCAAAAGCAGAATTTGAACTATGATCTTTTCTAGACAATACTTGCCTTAAAGAATTCCAGAGACTTATTTTTTTTGCAGTTGCTTAAGCAGAAATCAAGAAATACCAAGCCATTTGCCCAGAGTTACTCATCAATAATAAAGCAGGGAGTAGAGATCCATTTAAGGAATGCCAGCTTATGTTACTTTATTGCCTCTGAATGAATGAATAATGCAATAGTTCATTCATTTTAAAGATGAATAAAGATTGGGGAAGATCTGAAAATAAGTTTTTTTCACACATAATTCTTTCCATTTGGACTTCCTTGTTTTCTCACACACCATGAGCTCACTCATAAGGAGACACACAAACATAGGCGGTCCATGGGTGGTCTTAATTCTAGCATTATTAATGGACATTACTCACTGTGAAGAGTAGTTTAATATGTTCACTTAGGTAGACTTTGGTTCACTGTTTATTCAAACAACAGTCTAGATGTAACTGTAAAGTAATTCTTTAGAAGAATGAACACTCCAACAAGTAGGCTTTGATTAAAGCAGACTAATCTGTAATGTGGGTAGGCCACATTTAATCATCTGAATGCCTGAAGAATTTCCTGAAGAAAATTATATTTGGAGGACCATCAAGTCCATCAGTAAGTAAAAGCTGTGCAAACCCAGTGACCTGAGTTTGATACCCTAGAGCCCATATTTAAAAAACAGGGCGCAGTGGCAGCATCTGTCTGTGATCTGGTACTTCTAAGACAGAGAGAGGAGAGTAGTCTAGAAGCTCACAGGCCATGTAGCCTAGAGTATGCAGCAAACAAAAGTGACCGTGCTTCAGTAAGGTGGAAAAATAAAACAGACTCTCAAAAGTTATCCTCTGATCTCCAACAAGTGTGCGTGACACACATGCACCACACTCATACACATATGACACATACAGTCTTAATATTTTTTTCCTTCTTTATTTTGTACTTATCAAGAAAAACAGTAAAATGAATTTAAAATGCTGATAAGTTAACAATAACTATGAAGAAGATAAAAATCATAAGTATGACTTATCAAGGGTGATAATGAAAATAAGATTACTACACATATATTTACTTTGTGTTCAGCTTTCCCTATGAATTTTTTATTTTTCATCTCTGTATATCCTTATTCAAGGTCCCTTCCCCCTCCCGCCACATCAGATCATTTTTTCTTCTTCACAACTCCCCATCCCCTCCCTGGGCAGGGAGCAGACAGTCCTATGGTCCCACTGACCCAATAATGCTTAGATCAGTCTCCACTCCTGGCCAAATCCAGTTTTGTGCCCCCTCCCTCAAGAGTGAGTCAGGTGTTCCTATAGTTGGAGTGGGATCCAAAGGGTCAGTGCAGGGTGTTTCTGATGCCAAGCTGATCAGTGGTCGTGGTTTGCAGCCTGGGCATGCTTGGCTTTTTTCTTGTTTGTTTGTTTAGAGACCACTAATGAGTGAGTACATCCCCTGCTTATGAGGGACATCTAGGTTATTTCCAGTTTCTTGCTATTACAAATAATGCTGCTATGAACATTGTTGAGCTAATACCTTTGGAGTGTGAATGTGCCTCTTTAGGGTATACACCCAGAAGTGGTATTGCAGGGTCCTTGGGGAGATTGATTCTCAATTTTCTGAGAAACCACCATATTGCATTCCAAAGTAGCTGTACAAGCTTACACTCCCACCAACAATGGAGGAGTGTTCCCCTTGCTCCGCATCCTCTCCAACATAGACTGTCATCTGTGCCTTTTATCTTAGCCAATCTAACAGGTGTTAAGTGGTATCTCAAAGTTGTTTTGATTTGCATTTCTCTGATGGCTAAAGATGATGAGCACTTTTTCAGGTGCCTTTCAGCCATTCATAACTCCTCTGCTGAGAATTCCCTTTTTAGATCTGTACCCCATTTTTTGATTGGGTTATTCAAGGTTTGGGGCTCTACATTCTTGAGCTCTTTATATATCTTAGAGATCAGTCCTCTATCACTTGTAGGGTTGGTGAAAATCTTTTCCCATTCTGTAGGCTGTCGTTTTGTCCTACTGACAGTGTCCTTGGCTTTGCAGAAGCTTCCTAGCTTCAGGAGATCCCACTTATTGATTGTTGGTCTTAGTGTCTGTGCCACTGGTGTTATATTTAGGAAGTGGTCGCCTGTGCCAATTCGTAGAAGTCTATTTCCCACTTTCTTTTCTATCAAGTTCAAAGTGGCTGGGTTTAAGTTGAGGTCTTTGATCCACTTGGATTTGAGTTTTGTGCAGGGTGACAGGCTCAGATCTATTTGCATTTTTCTACACACTTCCATCCAGCTATGCCAACACCATTTGTTAAATATATTATCTTTATTCCATTGAATGTTTTGGGCCTCTTTGTCAAAGATCAGGTGTTCATAGGTTTTTGGATTAATGTCTGGATCCTCAGTTCTATTCCATTGGTCCACAAGTCTGTTTTTATGCCAGTACCAGGCTGTTTTTATTACTGTAGCTCTATAGTATAACTTGAAGTCAGGGATGGTGATACCTCCTAACGTTCTTTTGTTGAATAAAATTGTTGTGGCAATCCTGGCTTTCCTGTTATTCCAAATGAAATTGAGTATTGTTCTTTCAAGGTCCAAAAAATATTGTGTTGGGATTTTGATGGGCAGTGCATTGAATCTGTAGATTACCTTTGGTAGAATTGCCATTTTTACTATGTTGATCCTAGCTATCCAGGAACACGGGAGAGATTTCCATTTTCTGATATCCTCTTCAATTTCTTTCTTCAGTGATTTAAAAATTTTGTCAAATAGGTCTGTTACTTCTTTGGTTATAGTTACTCCAAGGTATTTAATACTATTTGCAGCTATTATGAAGGGTAATGTTTCCCTTATTTCTTTTTCAGCTCTTCTATCTTTAGTCTATAGAAGGGCTACTGATTTCTTTGAGTTAATCTTGTATCCTGCTACATTGCTGAAGGTGTTTATCAGCTGTAGCAGTTCCTTGGAAGAATTTTGTGGGCCACTTATGTATACAATCAAATCATCTGCAAATAGAGATAGCTTCACTTCTTCTTTTCCAATTTGTAACCCCTTAATCTCTTTTCATTCCCTTATTGCTTTAGCTAAAACTTCGAGAACTATATTGAATAGACAAAGGGAGAGAGGACATCCTTGTCTAGTTCCTGACTTTAGTGGGATTGCTTTGAGTTTATCTCCATTAAGTTTGATACTGGCTGTCGGCTTCTTGTAAATCGCCTTTATTATAATTAGGTATTCTCCCTGTATTCCTGATCATAAAGGAGTGTTGGATTTTATCAAAGGCGTTTTCAGGTTCTAAGGATATGATCATGTGGTTTTGTTCCTTTAGTTTGTTTATATGATGGATAACATTTACAGTTTTTCGTACGTTAAACCAGCCCTGCATTTCTGGGATGAAGCCTACTTGGTCGTGTTGGATGTTATATTTTATACGTTGAGAATTTTCGCATCAATATTCACGAGGGAAAATGGTCTGTAATTCTCCTTCTTTGTTGTGTCTTTGAGTGGCTTGGGTATTAGGGTAATTGTGGCCTCATAAAAGGAATTTGACAATATTCCTTCAGTTTCTACTGTGTGAAATAATTTGAGGAGTAACAGTAGTAATTCTTCTTTGAATGTCTGATAGAATTCTGCACTGAAACCATCTGCGCCAGGGTTTTATTTTGGGGGAGGTTTTTAATGACAGCTTCAATTTCCTTAAGGGTTATAGGCCTGTTTAGGTAATTAATCTGATCTTCATTTAATTTTGGTAGGTGGTACCTGTCCAGAAAGCTGTCCATTTCTTCTAGGTTTTCTATTTTTGTGGAATACAGATTTTCAAAATATGATCTGATAATTCTCTGTATTTCCTGGGGGTCTGTTGTTATGTCCCCCTTTTCATGTCTGATTTTGTTGATTTGAACACTCTCTGTTTTTTGATTAGTTTGGCTAAGGGCTTATCTTTCTTGTTAACTTTCTCAAAGAACCAACTCTTAGATTCATTGATTCTTTGTATTGTTCTTTTTGTTTCAATTGTATTGATTTCAGCTCTAAGTTTGATTATTTCCTGCCATCTACTCCTTCTAGGTGAGTTTGCTTCTAATTATTCTAAGGCTTTCAGTTGAGCTGTTAGGTCTCTAGTGTGGGATTTCTCAAGAATTTTTATATAGGCATCTAGCACTATGAATTCTCCTCTTAAGGCTGCTTTCATTGTGTCCCACAAGTTTGGATACGTTGTAGATTCATTTTCATTGAATTCTAGGAAGACTTTGATTTCTTTCTTAATTTCTTCCTTGAACCAGTGATGGTTCAACTGAGTGATGTTTAGTTTCCATAAGTTGGTATGCTTTCTTTGGGCTTTGATGTTGTTGAACTCTAACTTTAGGCCCTTGTGGTTCGATATGTTACAAGGGATTATTTCCATTTTTTTGTATCTGCTGATATTTGCTTTATGACCAATTATGTGGTCAATTTTGGAGAAAGTTCCATGTGGAGCTGAGAAATATGTATATTCCTTTGCCTTTGGGTGGAAGCTTCTGTAGATATCTATTAAATCCATTTACATTATAACCTCTTTTAGACTCCTTATTTCTCTGTTGAGACACTGTCTGGTTGATCTATCCAAGGTTGAAAGTGGGGTATTGAAGTCTCCCACTATTAGGGTGTAAGAATTGATGTGGAATTCGAGCTTTAGCAGTGTTTCTTTTATATAAGTAGGTGCCCTTATGTTAGGGGCATAAATATTCAAGATTGAAATCTCCTCTTGACCAATTTTTCCTGTGATGAATAAGTAGTGACTATCTTGGTTCCTTTTAATTGCTTTTAGCTTAAAGTCTACTTTGTTAGATATTAGGATTGCAACCCCTGCTTGTTTCTTAGGACCATTTGACTGGAAAATCTTTTCCCAACCCTTTATTCTAAGCCTGTGTCTGTCTTTGCATTTGAGGTGTGTTTCTTGTAGGCAACAGAAGGATGGCTTCTGTTTTTGTATCCATATTGTTAGTGTGTGATGTTTTATAGGAGAGTAGAGACCATTGATATTAAGGGTAATTAGTGACCATTGATTGATATTTCCTGCCATTTTTGGTGGTAACTCGTTTGTATTTCCTTTCTCTGGAGTATTCTTCTGTGCAGTTATTGATTGTTTGTGATTTCGTGGGTGTATCTGTGGTCCTTAGGTTGGAGTTTTCCCTCTAGTACTCTCTGTAGTGCTGGGTTGGTAGATAGATATTCTTTCAGTCTGACTTTGTCCTGAAATATCTTGTTTACTCCATCTATGGTGATTGATAATTTTGCAGGGTATAGTATTCTAGTTTGGCAGCCATGCTGTTTTAGCCTCTGTATAACTTCTGACCAAGCCCTTCTAGCTTTCATCATTTCCATTGAATAGTCAGGCGTTATTCTGATGGGTCTGCCTTTATATGTAAGTTGGCCCTTTTCTTTTGCAGCTCTTAAAATTTTTTCTTTGTTCTGTATGTTTTGTGGCTTGATTATAATGTTGCACGCTGACTTTTTTGGGGGGTCATATCTATTTGGTGTTCTGTAAGCTTCTTGTATCTTTATATGCATTTCCTTCTTCAGGTTAGGGAATTTTTCTTCTATGATTTTATTGAAAATCATAGATTTTATTATCTTTGCCTTTGAGCTGGTATTCTTCTCCTTCTTCTATTCCTATTATTCTCAAATTAGGTCTTTTCATGGTGTCCCAGATTTCTTGAACATTTTGAGTTATGGCTTTTTTAGTTTTACTATTTTCTTTGACTGATATATCTATTTGAGCTACTGACTCTTCCATTTCAGAGATTCTATCGTCCATCTCTTGAATTCTGTTTGTTATGCTTGTATCTGTGTTTTCAGCGTTTTTCTTCAGATTTTCTATTTCCATCTTTGCCTCATTTTGTGCCTTTTTTATTGCTTCCATTTCAGCTTTTAGTTCCTGGCATGTTTCTTTCATAGATTTGTTCATCTCTTCCAATTTTTTGTTTGTATTTTCTTCTATTTTGTTAAGAATATTTTTCATATCTTCTTTGAGAGCTTCGATGATCATCACAAAGGAATTTTTGTTGTTGCTTCCTTCTGTTTCCTCTTCATTGCTCAGTTCAGGTCTTGTATTTGTAAGATCGCCACTCTCTTCTGGAGTTACCATGTTGTTCTTTGTGTTATTATGTAATTTTTTACACTGACGTTTGCCCATGTCTTCAGTGGTTCACGATTAGATTGCTCCTGGTCAGTTGTGGCACTCGGTCTTGTGTGCCTCCTGTCACCTCTCTGGTCAGGGTCTGAGTCTGTCCTTCAAAGACCCCAGAAGTTATCTGTTTGCTCAGTTGGAAGTCAAGGTGGGTAGCTGTGCAAATTCCCTCAGCAGCAGCTGTGGGTATGGTGACAGGCAGTCTTTATCTGCACCTGCTACAGAGTTTGCTGGGACTTACTCTGCAGACAGCACCCGGTCCTGGAAGCGGAACCCCAGTCTTAATATTTTTAAAAAATAAAAGTGTGATAAAATACCTTTGGACACCAGGCTTAACTCTTCCTTGGGTCTCTATGATTTTCAAACTTTCTAGCACCAACAGGCATCTGTTCATGTGTTCAAGGAGAGAGACCTTAAATCCATAGATTTCTCTCAACCTCTTCCTTCTCTCCCCACTCTTTTGTTAAAGATGGAAAAGGGGAGGGGGGAAAGGAGCATGAACAAGGGTATACATGGATAAAAAATAAGACTTCATTCATAATAAAAAAAAAGAAGATGGATTTTCTTTTTGCCACATAAGACTTTCCTATTTTGAATTTATTGTTTCTTGACCCCCAAATTCATTTGTAAATAAATTTAAAAGCTTCTATACAGCAAAAGAAGCTATCAATATTGAATCAACAGACAGCATACAGAATGAAAGAAAAGCATTGGTCGCTATAGTTCAGACATGGACTTAACATCTAAATTACATAAAGAACTGCAAAAATAAAATTAAATATCAAGACTCTAAACTACAAGTCAATAAATGGGCCAATGAGCTTAACATTTCAGTTATCAAAGGAAGAAATAAGTATTCAATAAATATTTTTTAATTTTAAGATTATAACATAATTATCATTCCTCTCTTCCGTTTTCTCCCCCTAAACCCTTCCATATAAACTCCCCTTGATCTCTTATAAATCAATGGTCTCTTTTTCATTAATTATTATTATATACATATATGTATGTGTATAAATTTGTAAATATAGCCTGTTCGGCTTATAATGTTACTTGTATGTATGTTTTTAGGGCTGATCATTTGATTTCAGACAACCAATCAATATGCTCTTCCCTCTCCTGCTCACAGCTTTCCTTAGTTACCTGCAGTTATTTGTATGGTGTTGAGACATTGTGGCTTTTCCCATGCAGTTTGACAAATTCATTTGTGTTCACCCTGACTAGTTCATATTTGGATAGTCATGTTAGTAAAAGTTTATGTATATAGTTGCTGATGATACTAGGATACACAAGCTCACAGAACATTCTCCAGTCCTCTGGCTCTAACAGTCTTTTCTGCGCCATCTTGTACAATGATCCCTAAGCCCCAGGTACAAGGAATTTTCTTAGAGGTATCCATTGGTACTAGGCTCTACAAGTCTGCATTTTGATTGATTGTGGTTTTCTGCTATGGTCCCTGTCTTTTGCAAAGAGAAGCTCCTTGATGAGATATGTAGATTAAATTTACTCTGTGGGCATAAGAACAGATATTTTTATATTTTTGGTTGTGAGCCCAGCCTTTAACAACTGAGCTCCTGGTCCAGCTGAGAGCAGGGGAGGAGAGTCTATATGAGCAAGGGGATAGGGCTTTTGAGGAAAATTCCCACAATGATGGCTGACTGGAGTTCTGGGGAGCTCACTGAATTAAAAACAGCTAGTGGGAAACCTTCAAGAAAAGGAACTAGGCCCTCCAAGGATAGGCAGCTGTATACCAACATGGGCAGTATGTGGAGCCTCGAGGGGAGGGATCATACTTTGTTTCTATGTATGGACTGGGATTTTGAAGCCCATTTCCTCCAGAGGAACACCTAACGCAGTCTTGACATTAGGATGAGGGAATTGGACTTGCTTGGTGTGGATGCTGAGCTGATCTACCTTGGGATTTCTTGCCCTTTTGGGGGAGGGGATGGGGAATGGGGAGGAGGAAGGATGAAGGCTGACCAGGAGAGGTTAAGAGGGGGAAGGGAGGGAGAGCAAGGTGATACATGGAAAAAAGGGACTTTATTTTATAAATAAATCAAAATAAATTTTAAAAAGAACAGATATTTATAGATTGTTGTTAAAGATTATGCTGATTTATAAAATAAATGGTTGTAGATTCTCCTATAATAATGGTGACTTTACTAATATTGTGTAGCTATTTAGGTTTCCAGTACCATAAAAGCTAGACCTCAGGAAAGAGCCATTCCTATTAGAACTTGCCCAGGAACTTATGGGCCCTGTTTCTGAAATGCATGGTGTCTACAACAATAGGGGCTTAACCACCCCTTTGTGGAGGGCAATAAAGGCAATATCAATAGAATACATGTGTGGGGAGTAAAAAACATCCACCATCTATAGCATCAGAGAAATGTACATTTAAACTGTCTTGAGATTTTTCTTTCCCCATCAGTTGCTATCAAAAAAATTGCAAGACAAGAGTAGATATGGGGAAAGAAGAACCTTTACCCACCAGTTAATGCTGTCAGCTATTACAGCTACCATGAAAACCAGTGTGGAAGCTTCTCAAAAGATCAAAACTACTACTATGTGACTTCTGGGCACATATATACCTGTATGACTAACTGCTTCATACTACAGAGAAACTTTCATATAGATGTTTATGCATGTTCAATCCATTCATGATAGCTGAGAAATAAGATCAGCATAGATGTCCACTGATACATGAATGGATAATAAAACATACAATTGAATTATTCAATTATAAAGAAAATTAAATTATAATAACTACAGGAAGATGGACAGGCCTGGAAAGCATTGTATTAAGTGAAGTAGCTCAGACACAAAAGGCATGTGTTCTGTCTCAGAAGTAGAGCTCAACCTTTGTTAAATATGTATATCTAGGTGAGTAAATACAGGTAATATCTAGGAATCCAGAAAGAAACCCATTATACTGGAAAAAAAATAGACTGCAAGACAGGAGAATGTGAAAGACAATGTAATTAAGTAGAAAGTAAAATACTGGGGCATACAAGGTTATCATGAAAAATAAGGACAAGAGATAAGGAGAGAGAATCAACCAACATAAAATCTATATCAAAATGCTGCATTAAAATTTGTTACTTGGTAAACTAACTATGAAAATTAAAATAGAGACCACTGAGATAGTTTACCTAGTAAAGCCATCTGCCACCAAGCCAGACGACCTGAGTAGGATTCCCCAGTACCCAACCACATGGTAGAAGGAGAGAGCCAGCTTCTGTAGGATGTCCTCTTAACCTCCATATTTCCTTCATGGCATGTGTGCACTTTACACACATACATAAAAAAATGAATAAATGTTAAAATAAAACATTCAAGAGACATTGGCAATTTGGGGTTGCTTAGCATGCACAAGACCCTGAATTTCAAAAAGAAATAATGAGACTCCATTTTCTTCAGTAGAATATTCCAGAAATTGAATCTATATACTTCTATTATTATCATTGGACAAAATATCTATTTTATTCCCTTTCAATAATGTTATCAGCTTTTGGTATTTATTGCCTTACTCCATTACTTCATTCATTTTATAATTCTATCTTTTCTTATACATACTTGAATATTTCATTTTAGAAAAAAATCCCTTCATTAACTTTTATGATTTACTTTGAGTTATAGTTCAGTGAAGAAAATTAGGAGAAATGGTTGATTCCATTACCCATCTAAAAACTATTTTTAAAATAAGTTTTACTGTTTACCAAAAAGGAGTGGTACATGCTTGCATATTCATAGACAGGCACCAGTGTATGTGTGTGTGTATGTGTGTCTGTGTGACTGTCTGTCTGTCTCTCTGTCTCTCTCTCTCTCTCTCTGTATGTAGGAAATGTGTCATCATGAGCTTATAAAGTCATTAACAATGTAGTTATTTCATTTACTACAGATATCATTAATGCTCACATTACTATTTTGCCAGATTAGCTTTCGCCTCCCTTGAATGACCTACATACTCTGTTGTGTTTGTAAAGTGTTACTCTTTTACAGAATAGTGTTCATAAAACATATTTCACAGATTTCGATACATATACACAATCATGAGTGAATCATTACAGTCAAGAAATCAGACTTATCTTTCACACTCCCATATTGCTTTATAATCCTCCCCTCATAACTCGCCACTTCCCTCAATCCTGAGACAATAATAGATCTGCTTTATAGTGTTGTAGAATCCTATTCGAGAATAGGAAATTCAAAATGCATATGCTTCCTTTTCCAACTACTTTCGCCCAATATAATTAGTATGATATTGCCTGTACTCATAATTCTTCATGAGATTGATGATTTATAAATGTTTTCTCTGAGTTTTACATTCTAAAACTAACTTAATATCTTCCTTATTGGTTTCTGCTTGTTTGTGATCTAACATCTAACAAGATGCAACTGAAGAGAAGAAGGTAGTGTAAATTTTGGCTTGTACTGTAAGGGTGCAGTCTGCCATGACAGGGAGGTCTGGTTGGTGAAGGAGAATGAGTTAGCAGGTCACATTGTGACTATAGTCAGAAAAGAGAGGTATGCACTGTTTCTCAGCTTGCTTTCTCCTTTCCATTCACTTCAGGACCCAGCTATATTCGTTTTCCTCTCTGTTACTGTGATAAATACCATTACCGAAAGCATCATGGGGGAAAAGGTAATAGTTTAGACTCTTGCCCAGGGCAGTCAGGGAAGGAACTCAATGCAGGAACATGGAGGCAGGAGCTGATGCAGAGGCCATGGAGTGGTGCTGCTTACTGGCTTTCTCCACATGGCTTGCGCATCCTGTTTTCATATACAACCCAGGACTGCCTTCCCAGGGATGGTAGAATCCACCACACACACATATAGCCCTCCTATATCAATGGTCAATCAAGAATCCACCCTACAGACATGCACACAGGGCAGCTGATGGATAGATTTCGTCAACTGACGTTCCCTCTTCCCAAGTGACTCAATTTGTGTCAAGTGAACAAAACTAACCAGCACAGCCCATGGGATGATGTCATCCATACTCAGGGTATATTTTACTCTCCTCACTAATCCTCTCTGGAAATATCCTCACAGATACACCCAGGGGTCTGCTTCCATGACCATTCTAATGCCAGTCAAGCTCAGGACAAATATTAGTGATCAGATCTAACACAAGTAATTTATTTTTTAAAAAACTAAAATAAAACTATAAATATGGTTTTGTTATGTTTTCTACCAAATGTTTTAAGGCTTTGTGTTTAATTTTTATGCTTACAACATAGTTTGAATTGATTTTGTCCATAGCATGACGTGCAGATCAAAACTCATTGATTACTTGTATATTCTGTATGTGGATGTCCACCTGTTCTAGCAGCATTTGCTGAAGACTTTACTCTTCTGCATTACCCTTGCATCTTTATTTTAAAAAATCAATTGCTGGGAGTGTGTCCCAGTGCACTCTGGAACACACGGAGACAAACTCTGCCTGTCACAGTCCCCCAAGCTGCTGCTGAGGGAATTTGCAGGGCTACCCACCTCCAACTGAGCAATCAGATAAGGATTGGGGACCCTGAAGGACAGACTCAGACCCCACTCAGAGGTGAGGAGGGGTCAGCAGGCCCCAGCACCTGTATCACAGCCAGGGAGAGGAGATTTGAGCTCCCCTAAGTTCTGGTTCCGGTTCTGGGACTGGGTGATGTCTGCAGAGCATGTCCCAGTGTACTCTGGAGCAGGCAGAGATAAACTCTGCCTATCACAGTCCCCCAAGCTGCTGCTGAGGGAATTTGCATGGTAGCCACCCCGCCTCCAATTGATCAAACAGAGAAAGATTGAAGACTTGAAATTCAGTCCCCTGCACAGTGCAGAAGTAGTGATTGAGCAGACCTTTCCCTCAGAGGTCACAGGAACACACAAGCCCGAGTGCCACAACTGACCAGGAACCACCTAATTGTGAACCACTAAAGCCATGGGAAAAATGCCAGTGCAAAAACTTACATAATAATATAAAAAAACAACAAGATAACTACAGAAGAAAGTGGCGATCCTACAAATATAAGACCTGAACTGAGCAATGAAGAGGAAACAGAAGGAAGCAACAACAAAAATTCCTTTGTGATGATCATCGAAGCTCTCAAAGAAGATATGAAAAATAGCCTTAAAGAAATAGAAGAAAATACAAACAAAAAATTGGAAGAGATGAACAAATCTATGAAAGAAACATGCCAGGAACTAAAAACTGAAATAGAAGCAATAAAAAAGGCACAAAATGAGGCAAAGATGGAAATAGAAAATCTGAAGAAAAAAGCTGGAAC